>CATIWR010011406.1:0-13104 GCA_949677035.1 Omphalea diandra
TATATATATATATATATATATATATATATATATATATATATATATATATATATATATATATATTTGTTCTTGAGAAAACCCGATAGAAGTTGCATAAAATTAATGATTTCCGACAAAGAAAAACCAACTCTACTGCATCTATTACTACTACTATTATTGTTTTTGAGAAGCACGACCGGTCCAGTAAGTTTTGACAGCAACAAGAATTTTCTCGGGATTAAATGGGCCGCTTTCATGGTCAACAATCTGGCTTTTCCATCTCATCCCATTTGTTATGCTCTGGATCTTGACAAGGACCTCTACGGTGTCCCTGAATATGGCTGTCCCTTCAGGCCTCAGAATTCTATCCATCTCCAGCAGGATGTATGTGATGTCACACCTTGAATACACAAAAAAACACATTCAATCGCAAGTCCTCAAGCGTGAGCTTGATGACCAAAGAAAGTGCTTGACCAATTCAGGACTTTAATTTACCTGTCCTGATATATACTGAACAATCCGCTGGCATGGATTAGATCATATGTTCTTGGATAGGTTGAGAATGCCTCACACCAATCTTGATACGTCCCTATGAAGCCTCGCTCAAAGATCACACCAAGCGTGTCATGGTCTGAATTGGCAGGTACCACGTTCATAACCCACACTGGATACTTGGACATGGCAGCAGCAAATCCACCAAGATATGCATTCATGTCCATTACATTCCGATATCGCCCTTGGGTCAGAGGGCTTATGATATGCTCATAATGTGTCACTCTGTCATTCCACATTATATTGTCCTCTTTGAATTGCTCAGCAGAGATGCCTGGTATGGAACCACTGCGAATTCTGGGAGGTAAGGCAAATGCACGATCAGGCCATTTCACCAATGCACCACCGGCAACTTCATCTGAGCTGCTTACAGCTGGCGGTGGAGTTATGCAAGCTTCCATATCTTTGTACCTTCGTTTTTTTAATTTTAGGAGCACACAGTATACAAAAGGTAATATTAGTTAAAGCAAAGACAGTATTTCATACCAAATTAGAATGATGGCGTGCATCCAGAAGTGAATTGAGAGAGTACCATGCAGCATCTGGGTTGTCTGACTTGCATATGTGTGGTGTTTTATACAACTTCCTGCTTCTAACACATTCAACGTGGTTGATGGGCTTCCGCCAAACTGAAAGATCGTTCTTTTCCATAACTTTCTTCCAGCACAGGCGTCTGGCTACATTCTCAATAGCATCTTGCTCTTGCTTCAAATCTTCTTGAGTTCGTTCCCAGCCTCTCCAGTATTTCTTCCAATGGATAGGAGGGCCTGAAAGAATCCAATAACCACCAGGCCTTAAGACTCTGTCTACTTCAATTAGATAGAGCCCATCTGCAAAATGCAAAGACAAAAGGAAGTCGATGCTCAGATTTATAAATAGAGTTGCATTATTTTTAATTAGCAAACCATCTTTATGTTAGTTAATTTCTCATGAACCTTACCATAGTTATGCCAAGGTATCAAGCAACGGGAGCAATGCGCCATATCAAAAGCCCTTGCTGGGTAGGGAAGCCTTTGCGAACCCATGACGCCAATCATAGCAGGAACTCCCCTCTCCAATGCAAACTGGACCTGTGCCTCATGAGTATCTCGCGGTGCAAAAGACATGACCAGGATGTCCCGCTTCAACATGTAAGCACCCCAACTTGCAACCTTGATGCAAACAGCAAACAACCAGAAGAGCACATGATTAGTTTTGGAATGGAATGATAGCAAAGTCTTCATCAAAGGAGTTAAGCAGGAAAGGAGAAATACTCACACCGCAGCCCGTGTCAATTGCAGTTCTGATGGTTCCGCCAGTAAGTGGAATAAGCTCATTTATGTCGTTGATGTAGGCATCAGCTCCACGGGGGAACATGGTGCCTCCTCCAGGGAACCTGAAGCGGTCACCCTCTATTTGGACCCAATTCTGCACAGCCTTCTCAATGCTGAGCTCTTTGTGGGGGATATTGTCAAACCAGGCATAGTCCCTGCACTGAGGCCATTTGAAGGGAGTCTTATATTTTGGAGGAGCAGGTATCAAGCAAAGGAGTAATTCTTTCTTCGTAGGGCAATGCCTCTCTCTGTATTTCAGCATGTTCCTATCAAATTTTCTTCCCCGCTGCGGGTGCTGGCAAGGAGTGTACTCACTGTAGGACATGTCGCATGGCGGAATATTGGCAACTGCGTCAGTGTTGTTGATCTCAATTTGATGATGTGTACTGAAGTCCAAGGCTGATGGTGAGGAGGAGGATGGATTAGAGTTGTGTGCTGCAGGGGTTGCAACATTACAACCTACTCGACTGTAGACCTCAGATGAATTGGTGGGAGGAATGGTATTCTGCCAAGCACCCAGAACATAAAACAAAATGCAAAGGGCACTGACCCCTAATATCCAAGTTAGGCGCTTCCTCTTAGATTCAAGCTGATTATGTTTTGGTGATCCACTATAATCCTTTGCCATTTTTTTTTTTTTTTTTATTAAGTCTGAAAATTACTCTCAAATGTCTACACAGAAATCAATACAAGAAATAATAAGATCTCCATTTCTATAAAGCTGCCAAAGCTGATCGAAGTAACAAGACACAGCATAAGGTAACAAATTCAAACTTGTGAGAAGAGCAAAGGACTTGACGCCAATTTGACAGAAAATTAAAGATGCCTACCCACAACCAACCAGAAGACTAACCAATTCATGAAATTACATATAACGCAGAAGTCATATCTAACCAAAGAGCAATTTGGAAAATCCCATAATTCTTAATTGGTAAAGGGCAAAACACAGGACAATTCAGTAAACAGTAATTTTTATTTACAGCTAAAATGAGATTGAAACAAAAATGGAGTAGCTCAGCGGATTCTGGTGTACGTTTAGATTAACAGGGAAACAGAAATTAAGTCTTTCGATAGTATTCTGTAGCGTTTCAAAACAACAGTAAAACAGAACAACTTTCCCGGATCCGGAAAGCGCGGATATAGCTGAAGCATATTTAAAGAAAAAAGAAGAAGAAGCGTACCTGAACCTGAAGAAGAAAAGACTGCCCTCCCTCACTCTCGCTCTTCGACTCCCAGTATACTAATAACCCATACAATACAAAGCACGGAGAAGAGTATTTGCATCGCTATTTTATTAATAATTATTGCAACTGTACACAATTTTTTTTTTTAAAAAAAGCAGCGAGAATGGAAAAAAGAGAACAATAACAGTATTAGAAAATAAGAAAAGAAAAAGGCATGTTGAAGGTCTCCGGCATTACTGGAGGAGACAGTGATATGGTTTTGGTAAACTTTGTTTAATTCCAAGAATGGAGGGCCGAGGAGAGTAGGTGGGATTTGATTTAGTCTTTAGGTGGCAGCTTCTGAGGATTCACAGCAGACTGACTAGCCTCTTTTTACTCTCCGCCACTTCCTCTCCATTTTCTTTTCGTTTTGTTCCTTTGCGTAACAAAAAGGGTTAATTACTCAGTATTTAATTGACTTAGTACTCACTTGTTAATATTATATTAATTTATTTTTTATATTTATTCCATGACATTAAAAAAATATTAATACTAAAAATATTATTTTTTATTAGTTAATAAAAAATGAATTAAAAGTAAAATTTATATTTTATTGGTTAATTATTTTGAATTTTGTACTATTTATTATATTTAATTAAATTATTTTTATTTTTTTAAATATTATACTAAATCATTTCTCACGTTTATATTATTATATTAAAATTTTTTTTAATATTTATATAAATTTAATAAAAAGACTTTTTAGTAAAACAAAATGAAATGTGAGAGATAATTTAGTACAATATTAAAAAGTAATAGACAATTTAATTAAATATAACAAATGTAAGAGAGTTGAGAATAATTAATCCAATTAAAAATTATCATATTCAAAAAAGTTGAGGATTTTTTTAGTACTTCGATTTTTTTCTTTTTGCATTTTTAATTCGAGTTGATTTCTAATTTGACATAAAATTTTGATTTTAATTCATTAGAAAAATAATCTGAATTCAATCGATTTTAAAAAAAAATAAAAGATAACTTTAATCTAAAATGTTTTGAAAATTTATAGATCAATCCGACTCAACTCTAATAGAATTAGATCAACTTAAATCGACTCAAATTTGATTTAACTTGTGAATCAATCTAAATAATTTATTTCAATTATTTAAAATTAAAATAATATTTTTATTTTAAAAAATAAAATTATAAGTGACTTAACTTAGAATTTGAAAATAATTTAAATTTCATTCTATATATGAATTGATAATTTGATTCCATTCATCTGTAATTTAAAATGATTCAATTCGAAAAAAATACATATTTCAAAATCAATCCCATTTGAAATGAAATTAGTTTAATTCAAGTTTACTAAATTCATTCCGTTTGTCACTCTAATTTTAATGTTCATGAAATATCGCACATTAATCTATTCATTTTTTAAAACTCATCATTCATTAGTTAAATTCAAAAGCAAAGCATATGTTGAACTCTTTTACTTCTTCTATTCAACGCAACGACCTTATTCAAATACTTTCATTTTTTAATATTTTTTATTTTATGAATTATTATGATTTTTATGAATTTTTAAAATTTTTCTTTCATTGACATTATAAAAAGCTTTTTATTTTCATAAATTATTAAAATTAGTTTGTAAAATAGTATAATATCTCCACGATACCATAATTTCATTAGCAAATATATGATAACAAGTGCAAATCTTAATCCGAACCTAATTGATAAAAAAATTATAACTTTGATCCAAATATTTTGTATTTCATTGCGCAGAATATTCAGTTAATTTGTAAATAATTATACATTTTGTATTTCATTGCGCAGAATATTCAGTTACTTATAAATAATTATAAATGTATGACTTAATTTTAAGTTTCTGGGAAGACTGAACCGTAGAAGGTTAAAACATTAACCTTTCTCACGTTATTGAAGACACCCAACCGGCTACCGAGTTCAGGGTGCAGGGTTTTTTTTTTTTTTTTTTTTTTTTTTAAATTTATTTATTTTTAATATTAACACTAATTGTGAAGTCGTTGAATTGTGCAATATGATTATAATAATAAATTTAATATTTATTTTTATTTTATAATTTATGAATTAATTGAATGATTAAGTATTATTTTATAAAAATATTATTGTTAAGTAAATAAAATAGTGAAACAAATTTCTTAAAATTTACAATTATATCTTGAGATAGTTGTAATAAAAAATTATTTATTAATTTATATTTTTAATTTTATCTAGCACAATTTTTTAAAAAAAATTAATAAATTTAAACGAAATAATTTATAATAATAAATCAAATAAGTAATATTAAATATTTTATAATAAAAAATTAATAAATAATTATAATATACATACATAAAAGCAAGCATGAAAAGCAATTAGTCTCTATTCTATTGGTTTATTACAAGTGCATGAAAAGCAAGCATGGCTCATGTATTTCATTTATGTTTTTACTTTTAAATATTTTAAAATTTTATAATATTTAAAATTTCTGTTTTTTACATTGAAGCATTATAATTCAAATATATAAACAAAATAATTTATTTTTATTTCTTTATAAATATAAATAATAAATTAATCCTCTTTTTTATATATTTAAAATAAATCTGGTACATCAAAGATTGATGTTTTGAAGACTAAATGGCTTGTTGGTATTTAAGCATCTAATTCTCATGCACCATAAAATGTATGTGAATTTATGGTCACGTACATATTATTATATTATAATATTATTGTATAAAATTTTAAATTATTTATATAATTTATTAATTATTTATTATAATCTTTGTAAGTATGTTATGTAATTTGATAGAATTAAAATTTATTTAAAATAATAAATAATTACATATGTTAATAAAATTATTATTTAAATATTTTAAAATTATATCAGTTGCAACATTATTGAATATAAATCACTATACTGTTCATCTGAAATATATATTTACTACTAATTCAATTATTACTAGTTTAGTTTAATAATGACAAGAAATAATTCTTTAGTAAAAAATTAAATACTTAATTTGTGACCCATGATATAATGATACTAACCTTAATTTAACAATGAAAATATATCTTTAAACACCAATTCAATAGTCAATATCTTATCTTACTAATTACTGAATTATCTTCTATTACTCTCTCTCTCTCTCTCTCTGTATATGTCCATCAACGCCATCAAAAGACAAATAAAATATTAGACAACCATTTTTTCCTTGATCCTGTATTATAAGAAAAAGAAAATCACTAAGGTTTTTCACCTTCATGGATGATAAAGTCACTACAAAACATGAAGAGGTTGTGTTGATATAGAGTTCATTTGTCCTGATACGAACTAAACTTTCAACTCTAGCCAGTTATTCAATGACGTGCAAGCTTTAGCAAATAAAATGTCGAGTGTGGCTTGTGTATTATTCATTCTTATTTTGGATTTTGAACATGTTCGACAGACAGCTGTGGAGCTTTATTCTTCACATGGGCTTGTGCTATTATTAGCAATATATACTGTACAAAGTTTATGAAAAAAACTATTCCTATTAAGCAGGTACTTCTCTCTAGTCATTGATGGGATGCTCCGCTTGCAATTTACGACCTGCTCGCTTTTGTTATAGATGCGAAGAAATACCTATCCACGTTCTGCACAATGGCCGCTCGGATTTTTTTATGGATAGGCAACATAACATCGATTGATAAGAACTTATATATATATTCCTAATATTTTATCTGTCTTTTATGGCAATTACTCTTTATTTGGTAAAGGAAGAAAGGGTTATTACCGATGAACATGGAAAGAGAGGGAGAGAGGGATAGGGAAATGAAAGAGAAAGAGTGAATGAGGATACACAGTATTTCCTCTTTTCCCAATTGATAGATTCATTTTTTTTTTTATTGTCTTAATATTTAGAATGGCTTCATTTTTTAGAAAGTATTGAATTACTTAATTTTATATTTTATCCTTATTTAACTATGTAGTTATTAACACTTATAAACAACAACTATTTAATTGATGATTTAAAGTTAAAACAAAATTTTAAATTTTAAATTTTGATCTTTATAATTTGATAATTTTATTTATTAACAATATCAATCATCTTCAATTTTACATTAGAGAGTAACAAATTTCAATATTATTTAATATAAGTGTCATTCATTTTTATCTAGTATTTTAATGTTAATGCAAGAGTATAATAGAAAAAATCAAATAAAAACAATCACTTTAACTAAATTACTTAATATTTATTAACCTCTATATTAAAAAAAAGATCAATCAACTTGAGATGAAGGATGTAGTTAATAATAAAAATAGCAATTAATAGGGAGTATTTTAAGAATCATAGATTTTAATTATTAAATAGATTGTACTCACAACTATTTTTCCCTTGCAGTTCATTCTAATTTTTAAATTAATGATGTAGAATTAATTTTTATGAAATTACATTTAATTTGCCTTCAATTAATTATTTCTTTGAGATCATGATGACTTAGGTTTTGAGTTTATCATTTGATTTTATTTTTATTTTTTTCTTGCACTTTTCATATAATGCTTTTTTATTCGATTTTTAATTTGCCTATGGCATATGATGCTTTACTTTCTCACAAAAACTAGAACACATATACATAACATATTCGTATACGTCTGTACAATTTGTACTAGAATTATAAAATAAATGAATATATAATATTGATTTTTAAATATAAATATTATGTATGAAAAAGAGAATATTTCTATAAACAATGCCAAATTATTTTTAATCACTTTTCACTTCCCAATATATTTTTCTTCCATTTTTATTTATCTTTTTTTTTTGGTGTAACATACACGAAAAATAAAACTACTTTTAGAAAAATCAATCCTAAAAATGTAGAATTTTCTTAGAATAGGAGAAATTTTGTTCGAAGTTGAGTTTATCGTGTAAGATGATAAACACTAAAAAAATTTTATGCAATATATTTTACATATAAATTTTATAAAAATAAAATATCATTAATAAAATAAATAATTTTTATAATTAAATAATTGACCATAATATGTAGTGAATTAAGTCCATAATAAAATTTCTACTTATAATAGACTGCCAAATATGCACTCTAACCCAAGTGTGCTAACCAATTTGCAACACTTTATTTTTTTTTTTTTAAACAACTAAATCTGCAACATAATTTGTTTCACCAAAACTATGCTTAATACTAATACAATCCCAGGAGCGAGATCTCAAAGAACGGCATTCCGAAATCACAGCAGCTTGTCGCCCTTCTCAATCAAGCGAAAGAATCTGAATGAAGAGTCACACAAGCTAGGCACAAACGGCATCGACACCAAACAATTTTCTTTTGGAATTTTATCTCTAATCACAATTAAGTTACTTTTTTTTTTTAATTTCTCATCTTGAAAATATTTAAGGTATATAAATGTATTAAAATTTTAATTGTTGATATTGTCCATCATAAATCACATGTTGGACCATCAAATTATTAGGTATCTATCGTTAAACCATTATTTTTTGCTAAGAGGGGCTCACAAAAAAAAAAAATAATAATAATAAGTAAAGGAAAAATTTGGACGAAACGACCCTTCAGGCCCAGTTTAGTAATTTTAGAACGTAACTCCCTGCATTTAAAACCAGGAGACGTTCCCTCTCCTACTCCCCCCCTGTCATCACACACCCTGCAAAAGGAGGGAGAAGTTATCACCAAAAACAGTAGAAGATCTTAGAAAGAGAAAATTATCGATATGTCGCCACCGAAACTGGCTCGAAAATTCCCGTCAATATCATCATGCAGCGGGTCGGTCTATCAGTCAATAGCGGCTGATCTGGATGGCACGCTCCTTATGTCCAGTAGCTCCTTCCCCTACTTCATGCTTGTTGCCGTCGAAGCCGGTAGCCTGTTTCGTGGTCTGATGTTGCTTCTGTCTCTACCTCTCGTGATCATCTCGTATTTCTTCGTATCTGAATCCCTCGGTATCCAAATCATGATCTTCATCTCCTTCGCCGGGCTCAAGATCCGAGACATCGAGCTTGTTTCACGTTCCGTTTTGCCTAGGTATAATAAAACCTCTTCAGTAACCGTCTAATGTGACTCGTGCCTCATGTGAATGCACTCTGCTAGGCAGTGGGTCTCCCCTTGCTCTCTAATTATTGTTGTTAATGTTGATTCATTGTGGTAGGTTTTATGCTGCGGATGTGAGGAAAGAGAGCTATGAGGTGTTTGACAGGTGCAAGAGGAAGGCGGTGGTGACGGCGAATCCGACGATTATGGTGGCGCCATTTGTGAAGGATTTTCTTGGCGGGGACAAGGTTTTGGGCACAGAGATTGAAGTGAACCCTAAGACTAAGAAGGCCACAGGGTTCGTGAAGAAGCCTGGCGTGTTGGTAGGGAAATGGAAGAAGTTAGCCATCTTGAAAGAGTTTGGAGAGGAAGCACCGGATCTTGGTCTTGGAGACCGCACCACCGATCATGATTTCATGTCCATTTGCAAGGTTTGTGTTTCATCAACTATGCTTTCCAAACTAGTAGTACTTACTGCACAGATTCTGACTACCTTTGAAAGTTTTGTTTAATCGTTAAATTAAGCCCGTTAAATATGAGAGGGTAAATTGTCATTATCGTTGGGAAGGATCTGATCAATAAGGTTAACGGCTTAAGGAGAGCAACTTGCTTATTTTACTGATTTCTTTTTATTATAAAGCATAGTATATTGTTTCTTTTATGAACTATCTCAATATTTTTTTTTTATCAAATAACTATCTCAATATTGAGCAAATTGATCAACCCTACCGCTATTATATATTATATATTATTCTACAGTATCAAATATATATAAATAATAAATAATAACTTATTGATATGTAAAAATATTTACTATCATTTTAATAAATTGGCCTTGATAAATTTATTTTTTAAATAATAATAATATTATTATAAATAATTAATAAATTATAAAAATAATTTAAAATTTATATAATGTCATATAAATCGCTTTAGAATTCTCCACCAAAATTGCTCAAGTACAAGCTGCAAGGTAACAAAGTCGACGTCTGGTTAACGTTTTGAACCCCGTGGGACCCATAATGATGACCATCCTCAACTGCCCGCCACAGCTATTAGGTGGCGATTTGGTGGTCCATTGAATCAACAGTCGCAACACAGCACACTAACACTAGTATTGTCAAACCAGTCGATTCGGAGTAACAGAAAGATAAAAAAAAGATGGGGGTTCATTTTTGGGATGGGCATGCCCCCCGTTCTTTAATCCATCGTATCTGATCCGAATGAGAGTCAGATGGGTAATATCCGATCTAATTATAAATGAATCGGATATAAATTTTGAATTTTCAATTTGACTTATCGAGTTGAGTACAAGTAATATATATATATATATATATATATATATATATATACTTGTGTCAAACATTTTAACTATTTTAATGTTTTAAAAAGAAAATGAAATAAAAAATTTTATAAATATTTTTATTCTTAATTTTAAAAATATTTTTTTAATAAAAATGCTAAACAAGTATTACTTTAACATCGGACTCGACTTGAAATAGGACGAGGTATGAGGCATATCATATTTTTCCTTATATAATCCTTATTTATTTATCTATCTATATCTATATTTTTTTATATTATTATTTTATTATATATAAAAGCATGAATGTGGAGATCAAAATACTCTTAATTGAAAGTTAGTTTACGTTTAAAAATTTGTATTTATTATATAGAGAGAGATATGTGACCATAGAGAGGCATGTGGTACTTCTCTTTTAGGAATCAAAAAGCTCTTTTAAAAACCAAAAAGAGGTTTTAATTCCTAAAATCTTGAGGAAATCGTCCAACACACTCATGTGATTGAGGAGCTGATGGATTCGGTACTTCAAGTGATAGCTGGGCTTTTTTTTTTTTTTTCAAAAAAATTTAGCATAGATGTCCAAATTGGTTTGAACTTCGAAATATTCTCTTTTATATGCCATGTTAATTGCATGAATAAGTAGCTGAATGGTTCCATACGAGTATAGGAAAATTATTTTCTTTCTTGTCCTTCATTTAAAAGTTAATTTAGATAAGTAAAAGTTAATAAATAATTTTTTTTTGAATAGAGAAATAGTGTTCAACAATTAAAGTATTTTAAAGGCTATAAAATTCAAATGATTAATTCATATCTTTAAAGGCTAATTTAAATAAAATTTATAATTGGATTTTATTTAAATGATTCAAATAGAGTAAAATTTAATAATTTTTTTTTATATTTAAGCATAATATGCTTCTCATAAAGGATACTATTTCATTTCATATGTTTAATTAACTTTTGAATTGATTAAAATATTCTTAATCTAAAGATTAATTTAATTTAGATAAAAAATTATAATAAATTTTATTTAGGTGATTCAAATAGAGTGAAAATCAACAAATATTTTAAAGGTCTAATTAAATATAAAAATAAGAGTACTAATGAAAAAATATTAAATCTTGAATAGATTTAAATAATGTATAAAACTAAAAATAATTTATGATTTCACATGCAAAATATTGTGTTAAAATAATTAGTATTTAAAAAAGGTGCACGACTCAATGTGTCTCCAATTTGGACCATGGTCCTGGGGATGTAGAAATTTTAACATTCCACGATTACATAGACAATGGTAACAGAATTTTAGTCATTCCAGGCTAAACTATAAACATATTCTTGCCTTGAGCTAGAGGATATATGTCCTTCCTACTTGAGAACATCTATTTTTGGTGCTTAATTAAATACGTAATTTAATAAAAAAATGTCAATAATATTTAATTTTGTAAAAATTATATAATATTTTTTTTTTACTTTTTCTAAATTACTCTGGGTTACAGCCCATTCTAACCCTAAAGTGCTTCAGCCATTATGCATAAGCACTTAGTTAATAATATATCTTAAATTGAATTGAAGTTTTGATTTATTAATTTTTTGAATTTTTTTATATAAAAAATAGAAAATAGAATTTTGTTCTAAAATATTATTTTAAGATTTTAAGATTTTTATTTAATATATTCACATGCAAAAAAAATTAGATATTAATAAAATTTCCATAATTACTCGTATGCATAATAATCTTATATTTTATAAATATATAAATCAATTTAGACAATTATATTCTACGAATAATGAAAACATTCTAATCCTTTTGAAATTTTATTTTAAATTTTAGAAGTATATTAAAATATGAAATATAAAAACGGACTGAAAATTTTATTCTTATTTTATTTTAAAAATATTTTATGGATTTAGACTTTAAAATAAATGATTTATTAAATTTTAGCAACGTCTTTTTTATTAAAATCGCTCTTACTACAAATTTAAATTAATTTTCTCAATTCATATATTTAACAGGTTTTTTTTTTTTTTAAGCAACGGGGAAAGGGGAATTATGATTTGTGTTTGGTAGTTTTTTTTTTTTTTCAGACATAGCATTTAATTTCACTTTCCCTGCTGCTTGGTTTCAATGTAATTGTCATGGTTCTTAATCAATTAAATGTGGACTTGTTAAACAGGAAGGCTACATGATTCATCGTAGCAAACCCGCCACGCCAATACCAATGGATCACCTCAAAAGCCGTATTATTTTCCATGATGGGCGATCCGTTCAGCGACCTGACCCTGTCAACGCCCTTATCACCTATCTTTGGCTGCCATTTGGATTCATCCTGTCCATCTTGAGGTTGTACTTCAATCTCCCTCTACCCGAACGCATCGTACGGTACACATACGAGATGCTGGGCATCCACTTGGTAATCCGAGGCACACGACCTCCTGCCCCATCATCTGGAACCCCAGGAAACCCTACGTGTGCAACCACCGAACAGCTTTAGATCCTATAGTGATTGCAATAGCACTCGGACGCAAAGTTTCGTGTGTAACATACAGCGTAAGCCGCCTCTCGAGGTTCCTATCACCAATCCCAGCCATGGCTTTGACCCGTGATCGTGCAGCTGATGCTGCACGCATCACAGAGCTTCTCCAAAAGGGTGATCTGGTAGTGTGCCCAGAAGGCACCACGTGTCGCGAGCCATTCTTGTTGCGATTCAGTGCTTTGTTTGCAGAAATGAGT
>CATIWR010011414.1:0-33683 GCA_949677035.1 Omphalea diandra
AATGGTCATTGCTCTCTTGTTCTTACCATTTGATCTCTAGTAAGCTTCAACCCATTCTTCCCTTAGGATTAATTCTTCATTACCATCCACAACTCTAGTGGGTGGCTTCCATTCCTTGATGACCACATCCCAAAGGTCCACCACATCTATGTCAAGATAAATCTCCATCCTATACTTCTAATGAGTATTGTCTATTCCATCAAAGTGAAGCTTGAGTTATAAATGGATTCCTCTTGTGCCATGATCTTTGTTCACCCAATGAAGGTTGGATTGTGAAGCTTGGCTCTGATACCACTTGTTGGCCCTAGGCACCAAAAAGAGAAGGCTGAATTGGTGTATAAAAATTAAAATAAGAAAGGAAAAAGAGAAATGAGTAGGAAAGAAACACACAATTTATAGTGGTTCGGGTATAAACGACCCTACGTCCATTCCCCAATTCTTAGAAATTAGGTATTCCACTATCTTTCAAAAAAGTTTTCAAGCTTACACCAAACTTTTACACTTTTGTTTTGAAGGCTCACACAACAACTTATACTCTTGTGTTTTGAGGCTCACACAACAACCTTTACACTTGTGTTTTAATAGACTCACACAACAATCTCTCTTAGTGTTTTGACAAGCTCACACTATAACCCATTACACTTGGTGTTTGTGCTCACACCCAACAATGACTTAAATAATAGAAAAGATTGAATAGCAAAATTGCAAGAGTTTAGGTACAAAGTTATCAATTCTCTTGCATTTTACATCTATTTGGTAAGGTATTTATAGCATCTACCCACCAAAGAGACATTGCAATAAAATTGATACAAAATCATCAAAGTGTGCTGGACAGATTTTCACATTAAATGTTTGACAGTCTTAATTCGCGGTCGCTACTACTCGTTAGCGGTCGTGAAATCCAAATTCCATACGAAAAACCCCATTTATGTCTAACGGCTGGTCCACGTGGTAGCGTCTCATTAGTTCACGAGGAAAATATAGCTGTTGCCTTTCACCTGCTCTCAAAAGTAGCAATCGCAAATTTTCTTGTACAGGCCGCGACTGAGGATGCGAATTCATCTGCCAAAAGTGTTCATCTTCTTCTTTTGGGTTTGCGGTCGCTACCAATAAGTTCCCATCGCGATTTTTGATCTCTAATAGTTACCTGGGACACTTGTCAAGCTGTGGTTGCGAACTTGATTTCCTCTTGAGTTACTTTAAAATTCGCAGTCGCGATTGAGACATGACTTGCACCGCGAATTCATTTGTGACTTCGACTTTGCTTTTTTTGAATTGGTCGCGGTAGAGAAGTGGCCTGCGAATACATCTGTCCATTTTGTCAACCTGCCTTGGTCTAGTTTGCGGTGGTAATTTATTAAGTTGCAATCGCGAATTAGAAGACACTAGCTTACTTTAGAGATTTTTAACTTCATCTAACTTTCAACTTAAAGATTAACTAAAAACTGCAAACAACACTTAATATGAAACATTAGAATTGATCAATCCCCTTTGTCAAGATCAAAAGAGGTCCAGGACCTAGGGTTAACCACCCTAGTCCAATAGAGGGTTACGCATAACTTGAAGACCACGATCATGGCTCAAAGAAAGATTTGCAAAAAAATCAACAGCCTGATTACCTTTTTTATAAACATGCTTGACTATAGCCTGCCAGTCTTTGCGAAGAAATTGTTTGCATGTGTGGACAAGGTTGGAATACTTTGCGTCAAGGATTAACCAGAAAGCCAAGACCACACCAGATTCGAGTTTGTCTCCAAAACAATCTTTGACGAAACCTATTATCCCAAGCCAACCTAAGACCGTGCACCACAACCCTAAGTTTAGCTTCATCAGCGGAATAAACACCAATCTTTATAGAATACCCTATCTTCCAAATACCATTAGGATCCCTCAGTAAACCTCCACCACCAGCTAGACCCGAAGAGCCTTTATTGCATCCATCCGTGTTCAGAGTAATGCAGTTAGGCAGAGGCGGTAACCACCTGATCCATTTAGTAACTCTATCACTCAACCCCTCTCTAGTGACCTCTTGATTCGAAAAAATAGACGACACTGTAATTGCTTATCCATCTCACCTTACAATCAACACTCGATTTAACATTATTGAAAACCGCATCATTCCTCCAAAGCCAAACCCACCACAAGGTAATAGCGGAAAAGCTTATTTCAATCCTGACCAAGACTACCCGCAGGCTGCACCCACAGGTTAGCAGCCAATTAATCTTTAAACTGAGCATGTTGAATGGGCTAAACATTGAATCTCAAGGAAATGCATTGCCAAACAAGAGCGACAAAACTATAGGAACGAAAAATATGACCAATAGCCTCCACCTATCTAGGACAATAGTGGCAATAGGGATTAGAACTAAAGCAGCGCCTAACCTGCTCCAGATTACTAGGGACCTTTTCTTGGTAAAAGAGCCACATAAACATCTAAATTCTCTGAGGGACTTGAATCTTCTAGATACGTTTCCATATTCTATCATATTGGGAAGCTATATCGTTACTCGCTACTAAATAAGCAGAGCTAACAAAGAAATTCCCGCTAAGAGAGAGACCCCAGCGAACTCCATTCTTAGCAAGGTTATCTTCCCTGATGATAAAGGTTGAGAGGTGATTCTTAATAGAAAGAAGAAGCAAACCCTGTAAAAAATACCAATTCCAACCAACACCATCAACCCAATAATCATGAATACTCTTATATGAATAGACCGCAAACATAATAGATAGGGCAAAGAGAGAAGAGAATCCTCCATCAACCAAATGTCCCTCCAAAATAAGGTGTCATGCCCATTGAGCAACAAAGTGCGCATTCCTTTCTCAAGAATAGAAACTAAAAGAGTAATGCCCTGCCAAAGATTAGACGCGTTATGTTTAGGCTATAAGTTTTGCACATTAACATCATCTCTAATATACTACGAATAACAGAAGCCCAAAGGCTATGATGCTCAGAAATGAGACACCAACCAAGCTTTGCAAGAAATGCCTAAGTCATCTGATGGAGGTTTTGGATGCATAGCCCTCTATCCTTTCTACTTTTGGTCACATTAGCCTAATTGATAAGGTGAGCCTTCTGAGACTCAGCAGTCCCACCCCATATGAACTGACGAGCCAACTTTTCAATAGAATCACAAACCCCTTGAGGAAGGAGGGTCGTTTGCATCATAGAAGCAAGGATAGATTAAGCCAATATCGACCTACCAGTAAGATAAGACGTAGTTGTCACCCTACCGTGGAGAGAAAGGGTACCTAAATTAGTAGTTAATGGGATACTTAAGATTATCAGAAACATCTTGGACAATAAGAGGTCAACATTTGTTGAAATGAAAATGTTGGATTACTGTAAGCTCACTTTTTGCCTCGAAATGTTGCAAAAAAGGTTGAGGTAATCCATAATACAAACCATTTGTTCAGTCGTAGCTTTTGCGAAAAGAACCAAGTCATCAATGAAAAAGAAGTGAGAGAGTCGATGTCCAGTGCATGACAATTTGATGGCTTCCATCTCCCTTTCGTAACAGCTGCTAAGATAATATGACCTAATCTCTCCATACACATAACAAACAAGTATGGAGAAATGGCATCCCCTTGCTATATGCCTCTTAAAGGTTTAAACCAATCCAGCTGCTTCCCATTCCATAAAATAGCCATCCGGGAAGTCTCTACACATTGCATAATATTACGAACCTAGAAACCATCAAACCAATCTTGTAAAGAGTATCCTGAATAAAAGGCCAGGACAACCTATCATAGTCTTTTTCCAAATCAATTTTAATAGCCACAAATCCATGACTCAATTTCTTCTTGCTTATTGTGTGAAGACCTCCTGATAAATGATAATGTTGTCAGAAATTTCTCCTTGGGACAAAGCTGCTTTGAGTAGGCGAGATGATATAGGGCATAATATATCTTTTAATCCATTAGTCATACCCTTCGTAATCACCTTATAGCCCACATTCCACAAGCTAATTGGCTAAATTTGTGTAATAAGCTCCCGACTAGCAATTTTAGGAATTAAGACCATAAGGGTATCATTTAAATTTGGTGGGATGAATCCTGTATCAAAAATCTTAGGCAAGATTACAGAATGAGCGCTCCACAATATCCCACATACGTTGATAGAAGGCCGCATGTACACCATCATGCCCCGAGGACTTAAAAGGCTTCATATCAAACAGAGCTTTTCTAATATCTTCAAGAGAAAAAAGGGTAGTCCAACATCAAAGCATGTTCTTCTTTCAAAACTGGAAATCCCCCTATCACCCTTCTACTAGTTGTCTCTCATTCTGCCTTAAAAAGCTTTTATAAAAGCTCTGCACCACGTTTTCTAGCTCTAAAGGATCTAAAATCCAATCACCCATATTGTTGCGTAGGGCTACAATTTTATTACTTTTCCTTTGAATAAGAGAGGCAATATAATTTAGTATTTCTATCCCCCAACTTACAAAAAGGTTTGTTCGCTAGTAAAATTGTCGGATATCGATGTGCAATAGTATCTGTTGTTAAATGCATTTGATCCACTAGTTTAATTGACGGACTAATAGTCTATCTGTCACCTATAATAGTGGACAAATAATTAATAATAATAATAATAATAATAATAATAATAATAATAATAATAATAATAATATTATTATTATTATTATTATTATTATTATTATTATTATTATATTAAATTTTAAATATATTAAATTAAATATAAAAATAAATATATTAAATATTATATTAATATTCAATATTCTAATTAATATTTAATATTTTATTTAATATTAGAATTCAATATTTATAATTATATTACTTATTTTTATTGATATTAATATTTTCATTTTTATTAATAAATTAAATATAAATATTATATTACTTAAATAAAATATTATTATATTAGTCATAAAATTAATAGACCATTGTAGAAGAAAACAAATTTTTCGTGAATCACGGAATGACTACAATTATACTATTTTGACACATTTTCATTAGGGATAATTTGTAAAATATATATATATTTTTTTGCAATTATTATGTATGCCATTATAAGTGTCAAAATAGTACAATTTTTGTCATTTTGTGATTTATGAAAATTTTATTTTTTTCTATAATGTTCCATTAATTTTATGGGTAATATAATATTTATAATTATTTATTAATTAAAATAAAAATAAGTAATATAATTATAATTATAAGTATTGAATTCTAAGATTAATTAGAATATTAAATATTAAATTTTAATTAGAATATTGAATATTAATGAATTTTAATAAAATATTTAATTTATTAATTTAATATATTTTAATTTTAATTTAATATAATAATAATAATATTAATTGTTTGTCCACCACTATAAGTGATGTATAGACTATTGGTCCGTCAGTTAAATTGACAAATCAAATGCATTTAACGGTAGACGGACCCCTTTAATAAATAAGTTTTGATATACTTCAATTTTATAAATATTTTTTTTTCACTATCCTTCACTAATTTTTTATTTTTTATTTTTACATTGTTTTACAAATTAGCCCTTCAGATGCTTGGTCAGGACATGTCTCGTTCCAGGGACCATATTTCCCATAGCCAAAACAGATTGAATGAATTCCTTCATACTCGATGCGACGAATTCTTCTTTTAAGTTTAAATTTAGCCAGTAAAGGCTTAGAAAAATCCGCGTCCATGCAAATCCGAGCAAAGTGACCCCTGGATGCCATACTAGTAATATCATCAATTCTAACTCGAATTCCAATCCGAGCACCTAGTTTCATCAAGAAATCATGGTCAAAGTATTCAATAGGTAGATAGGGGATACGAACCCATTTTAGCAATCTTCCCAGAACATCCTAATCAGGATCAAAGTTTGGATACCAATGGCGAACAACAAGATAATGATCTAAGATCATCTAAGGACGACCATACTTAGCAAAGTCTAAATCATCTATTGACAAAAACTTCACCAAAAAGAAGCCATTTTCAAAAGCAACTAGTTCAATAGAAGCCTTTGGCTTCCATAACTCTTTTATTTTTCGAAGGAGAAAACTATAACCGATATTTCGTCCTCAAAGTTTAACGATCATGGTTTGCTTCTAGGGTTTACGAAGCCTAGCCTTCTCCTCCTTTGATAATTTAATCGTAGGACAGTCCACTCCATCATCAGCCACCATATCTTCCTCATCATCAGAGATAAGACTCA
Organism: Omphalea diandra; assembly: GCA_949677035.1. Classification (NCBI taxonomy): domain Eukaryota; kingdom Viridiplantae; phylum Streptophyta; class Magnoliopsida; order Malpighiales; family Euphorbiaceae; genus Omphalea; species Omphalea diandra. Next base: position 6,176 of record CATIWR010011414.1, read on the forward strand.
TTAACATCCATTCTCTCCTTCCTCTCACCATGACCTAACAAGGTATCTCTGAAAAGAGACACTTACCTGTATTATACTCTCACTATTCATCTGAACACGGAGGTTGGGAGGCATGGTCTCCATTTCCATTGCATTAACACCTGAAGCTAGCCCTTAGGCATCAACATTAATTCGAACCTTTTTGTTACTACGCTCTAGAAGATCAACCTCTTCTTGAGAGCGACCTTCGTTCCCTTCAGTCTCCATTTGTACTCCTAACTTTCTGTATTATAGAAATATTATATCAATCCATTGTTAATGGATTGCTCAAGCCATGCATGAAACTTTTTCTTGTTAAGGTCTCTTGGAGCAGCCATTCCTATTATAGTAAATTTTGGAGCAATACATGTTTTGTTAGTTTTTTTTTTTTTTTTAAAAAAAAAACGAGATTTTGGAGCAAGTTAGAAGAAATCATTTTACTTAATTGATTATATATATACAGAGAGAGAGAGAGCTTTAAGTAAGAATTCATGTTAATTTTTGCTATTTGAATTAAAAGAATATGTAACATTATTACACTTGACTACACCTTATTACTAGCCTACTTTTTAAAAAAATATATATTTATTAATTCTTTCCTTTATCTATTTATATGTATTAGGACTATATATTGTTGGAGTTTATTCTATATATATATATATATATATATATATATATATATATATATATATATATAGCAAGAGAAAAATAGTTACATTTTTTAAAAGGATTTTCAGCTTTGTTTTTTTTATTTTTATGAAAAAATATTACAATTTATTTGAATTAAAATAACATTTAGCATTATTGCACATTGATGTTTTATTTATTTATTATAATATTTTTTAAAAGAAATTTATTAACCTTATCTTTATTTATTTATAAGGACTCGTGATATGGTTTTAGGAGTATATGTATTTTAGGATTCTAATTTATTTATATCTATCTATATTTAAAATTGTCTAAAAAATAGTACCAGAAGTTACTAGGTATTAGGCTTTATTTTTTATTTTTTTTTATATTATTAGTGTTTTTAAAATTGGATTGATGGGTTGAATTGATAAATCAAGAATTGATCAATGATTTTGATTTAGGATTAAAAATCAATCATTCAAAAATTGATTAAAATTAAAAAAAAATGGTCAAAATCGAAAACCGGATCAAATCAATTCAATTCAATATTAAAATTTAAATATATATATATATATATTTAATTTTAAAATATTTTTTAGTATTTATATATTTTTCAAAAAAAAAAATATTTTATTAAATCGGATTGATTAAATCGATCGGATTAAAAATTAATTAACTAACCGATTCAATCTTCGATTTGATTTTAAAAATATTGTATATTGCAATAAAATTAAAATATTGAATTTGTAATTTGTACCTTACACATAAATGTCAATAATCACCTCTGCTCATATCTCTCTCTCTCTCTCTCTCTCTCTCTCTATATATATATATATATATATGATGATGATGATGAAGAAGAAGAAGAAGGCTATATATTCTTGAAAAAAAAAAAAGAAGCAAAGCTATAAGAATTAATGAATTGAAAAGAATTTTAGCGCCAGATATTCGTGCCTCACGAGATTATTTTTACATTTCTATATTTCCCTGATGCTTAAATTAATTTTGAAATATGCTTTATTGTTATGCATTATTAGTTTTCATATTATAATAGAAATTTTAGTGGAACTATTCTTACAGCATGTTAAACCTCTCAAATCAAAAGTGAAAAAAAAATTATAAAATTAACAAAAGACATTTAAAATTATTGGTGCCAATATAAGAATTTTAAAATATATATTTAAAAAAAATAAACAATGAAGTCATGAATCATGATCAAAATTCAGGATTATGTTATTATTCTTTGAGCAATAGAAAAATAATTAAAATTTGATAGAATGATTATTTAGTTTAATGACACTAAAACACAGATTTTATAACATGTTTTTAAAAAATGAGAAACAAATTAGTGTATTATGGTAAAATCTAGAGAATTTTTGGTATTTTATTCTAATTTGATTTCTAAAAGAATTTATATTTGAAAGTTTTGTCAATAATTGTTGAATTAAGTTAACAATATATATATATATATATATTGCTATCATAAATAGCTAAAAGCATTTTCAAAATAAAAATAATATAACTTAATAAACAAAATCAAATTTTTATAACTGTAGTCCGAAGCATGCTATTAATTTCTTGCAAACTCAAATGGGCAGAGTTCAGTTTGTTTGTTCGTATCAATTGCCTAGCAAAGCTTATTACAGATAAAAGTTATTGAACTTTTTGAAGGAGAAATTCTCAACTTGTTGGGTTCTTTGAATAGGGCGTTTTTGGAGGATGAGTTTCAAAAGAGGTTCTTACATGATGGAACTATACAACACTAGACACAAGACTATCCTCCAAATAATAGTCCCCCACTGATGACATTATGCATAAATAAATGTTATTTGGTTTGGTTAAAGTTTCTTTCATGATTTTGAATATATTTCTGTCTTATTGGCGAAAACTCATTTCTTCACAAATAAATCAGAGAAAAGATAGCGGATTTTGTCATAAAATATAAGTGCCACACTTGCACTGTTTGGTGGGTATATGGCCCATGAGTACAACTTTTAACTAAATTTAATTTGAATTTGTCTAAAATATTTGAAATGATTTATAATGTAGTTGACCCGACTTTTTTGAGTTCACTTCAATTTAACCTAATATGAAATGTTTAAGTTTGATTTGATTTATCAAAAAAAAAAAAAAGATTTGATTTAAAGTATTAAAAATATTTTAAAATAAAAATATTATTTTTTATTTAAAATATCAAAATTATAAATGATTTGATTCAAAATTTAAAAATAATCAAAATGAAATCAATTTCTTTTAATATCTCAATTCGATATACTTAAAATATAAAATAACTCAATTATATAAAATTTTAATTTAAAATTGATTAAATCTTAATCATTTATATGATATTTTAAGCAGTAGTTGAAATTATATTCTTTTTTTTTTTTTTAAGTAGAGGAAATTATGTTCACTTATTAAATTGTTTTGACTATTTTGTCATCTAGTTTGATTTTGAAACATCCAGCTAATTCCAAATTTTCAATGCAGTTGGCGATGTTTAACCTTGTGGTTGTTGAAGATGTTCTACGATCAATATCGTATGCTATTTCAACACTGGGGAGGCCCACAGGGAATTAGTGCATCCTTTTAGGCGAGGAGAAGTTTTCATTAGGGTGGACGGCAACAAAGTCTTTGGCAGACTCTCAACTCATAAGAACCTCAGAATGAATTATTCATGACTTATGATTCCTTATAAGACCAAACAACCAAAAATTAGAAGACTAAAAAATAGTTTTCACATATCATCGATTTTAGAAATAAAAATTATGTATTTAGTCACATATTTTGAATGAATTTTTATTAAATAATTTTAATATATTTTAAATAGTATATTAAATTATAGTTACTTAAAGTGTAAATTATCGACTAGTATATATAATTAATTTTGATCTTAAATTTAATTTTAGATTAGTGTTTGTCGTTTATTAAGTAATTGTATTAATAATATAATAATTTTGATAAGTGATAATATAATATATTTTTATTTTACTATATGACAAGTAAGCTAATATTAGCATTTAATATGTTAATTAATTAAAAATATATAGAAAGTTTAGTAATATAAAAGTTTTAAATATAAAATAATTCAAAATTTTAATAATATAAAAGATGTTATTCACATTAGTCATCTTTAGGACTTTAATAATAATAAACATTTAATTTTCTATCTAATAAAAAAATTTAAAAAGTTAAAGAGAAAAAAGTTGTTATCAAATTAATTTGATTGTAATTCTTTATTTTTACTGTTTATTTACTTGAAAATTTAATTAGATAATTTTTATAAAATAATAATTTGTTATAAAATAATAATGAATTTTAATTAGTAGTTATATATTAGTTGTGAGACATCACATATGATATTATACATCTATCTCGGTCAACCAATTTGACTTTATACTAAGTCAATCCATCATGAAAGAAATTTTTTTAATAAAAGTTTAATGAAAAATTATAAAGAGATGAAGAAAGATTTATATACGGTGTTCATCAATTTAGAGAAATTCTATAATAAAAATATTGGTAGGTTTTATAGTATAACAATGTGTAAGCTAGATACGATTGAGTAATAAATGACATGTATGATGGTGTAGTCCTTAGTGTATGCACATTAGAGGAGATATAAGAGTTTTTTTTCTCATAGTTGAACTACACCGAGGATTCACGTTATGTCTTATCTTTTCACTCTAGTTATGGAGAAAAAATATTACTTTTATGAACTAGAATAATTTGTCACAAAGAGTAAAAAGACATGGATCAAGAAAAAAAAAATTTGGAAGATGTAGCGAGAAACTCTTAGATAAGTAATAGATGCATTCAACAAATGTAAATAAATAAATAACTGATACCTGGCAAAGCAAATATGAATATTAGGGTAAACCTCCAACATTACAACTTAAATTCTCTGTGGTACTTAGATAATTATTTATTTCTTCTGTCTTGTCGAGAGTATAAGTAAAAACATACGCTGCATGTGTTTTCACTCAATATAAAAATAATTTAATAGATATCTTTTTGGATGTGACTATTTTTTATCTGATTTAAAAATTTGACTAGAACATATGAAAAAATTGACATAAATTCGATCTAAATTGAACAAACTCGAAATAACTTGAACACAAAATGATTCAAAATTTTTGAGTTGAATAAAGTCAAAATTGATTTGAATGGAACAACTCATGATCTAATCTAATTGACTCAATATAATATAAAAATAAATTTTATTATTAAATATATAAGGTAGAATAATTAAAGTAAAAAAGAATAAAATTTGTTTTTAAAATAATCAGATAATTTAATTAACTTCAGCTTCAACTTTAATTTTATTCTATTTTTATTTAAAATATTTGGATAATTTTATATTTTTAATATATTTACTAGTTTACTGTACTTTTTCATGTGTTTAAATTATAATTTTAATTTGTTGTGACAAATTATTTGGTCAAAATAAAAGTTATTTATTATGATAAAATAATTTCATCATAATTTTTAAATGATTTAATATAGTGACAAAAATATTATTGTAACAATATTTTTTTTTCTTATATATAATTTGGTAGGCAATAGAAATTTGATTACAAGATATTGTGATAAAATATTATAACAAAATAGTTTATATCATACTTTATCTAGTATGTGTATTTATTCAAAAAATTTTAGGCCAAATGACTCAAAAACTCAAACTTTTTTGTGAATTTTTAATTGTATTCAAAGTTTCTAATTAAGTCAATTACACCTTAATTTAATAAATTGATGTCAATTATACTCCAAATTAAAATCAACATTTAGTAAATATATATATTTAAATTCAATTGACTCTTAAATTTTTTAATTAGTTCAATCAGATCCAAAATTAAATGTAAATTTTACTAAGATAATATTTTTATTTTTTACTCAATTTAAATAATTTTTCACAAAAATATTAAAATTTTAGTTGATAAATAATTAATTTTATACTTTTAACTTATAAAATTTTATTTTACATATTTAAATATAAGCTTCAAGATTAATTTTTTGAATCCTTAATTTTATTTAAAGGATAAATTTTTTGAAAATGTTCATGTTCATATCATGTAATTGATTTTTAAAATATTTCTTAAAAAATTTTATTTTAAATGATTTAAATAATTTATTATTTAAAATGTGCAAATCATTTTTGTTCAAAGAGAGAATGAAAGTAATTTTATTAAATGAGAGATTGAGATATTTACAAATTATAAATTTAAATTTTAAAATTTATAAACTATTTAAATTTAATTATGAAATTATCATATAAAAGTATATAATAAATTTAATTAAGTAAAATAAGATTAAATTGAATAAAAAATAAAAATATCATCTTAATTAAGTCATATAATTAATTTTAATTAAAATGAGATATTGAGAGATTTTATGAAATTATAAATTTAAATTTTAAAAATTTATAGATTTAAATGTAAAATTAAAATTTTTTATATAAAATTATATAATAAATTTAAGTAAGCAAAAAAAGAGTTTAAAATGAATACAAAATAAAGGTATCTTAATTAATCTCATATAATTAATTTTATAAATATTTCCTAGTATTTTTTTATTTTAAATGGTTTAAATAAGACATTATTTAAAATATAAAAATTATTTTTTAAGAAGAGATTAAAAGATTTTATGAATTACAAATTTAAATTTTTAAATTTAAATATGAACTTAAAATTCATCATATAAAGTATATAATAAATTCAATTAATAAAAAATGAGATTAAATTAAATAAAAAAATAAATATGATCTTAATTAAGCTCATATAATTGATTTTTTAAATATTTCTTGGAAGTTTTTATTTTAAATGATTTAAGTAATTTATTATTTGAAATATAAAAATTAATTTTTTAAGGAGATTGAGAGAAATTTTAAAAAAGAGAGATTGTGGAATTTTATGAATTATAAATTTAATCTTAAAAATTCTTAATTTTTTAAATTTAAATATAAAATTAAAATTCATCATATATAAGTACATAATAAATATAATTAAGTAAAAACAGGATTAAATTGAATAAAAATAAAAGTATCATATTAATTAAACTTTAAACTTAATTTTAAGTTTGTTTGAACTAATTAAAAAAGTATAAATGTTGATTAAGTTTAAATATATACTTTACTAAATTCTGATTTTTTACTTTAGATACAATTAAAATCAATTCATCAAATTATGATGTATTGATTCAATTATAAACTTTAGATATACTTAAAAATGTGCACAAATGATTATATTTTTTAGATCATTAAGTCAAAATTGTACATAATTTCCTTAAGATTTAATATATAAAAGAAATTTATTACAAGTTTACTTCTTTTTTATAATAATTGTAATAAATTTGAATTTTATCACGAGAAAATCACATATTAAGATAAAATTAATTTTATCATATAAATTTTTATAATAGTACACAATTTTTTGTAATAAAGTGATTTTGCTATCATTGAACACTATATATTTATTTATAAATAATTCAATTTATGATATACGACTTGAATATAATTTTATATGAGTTTAGTTTAATTGCTTATTTTTATTATATATAGTTATTTGATTAAAAAATCATATTAAGTTATTAAGCATTTAAATAAAAATAAAAAGTTTTATTCAAGTTCTATTTTATGTAAAATCTATCTGACTAAAAATAATTTTTAAAAGAAATTAATTTATTCTTAATACTTTATGAGAAAATATTACATAAATAATAAAAATCCAAATTAACATTTAAAGATTAAATAGTGAATAACTTACCTTAGCCTAAAATATCATTTTAAGAGTAAATCCAAAATTCAACCCTAAATCTTTTATGTATATAAACTTAATGAGTAACTTGAATTTGCCTGACATCCAAACAACTCGGCCCAATAACACCTCAACCAAGCTATCTGAAAATGATCTAATTCGAAACGGTCCGATTCAATCCATTTGTAATTTATACATATATACTTTATAGCAGTTTTATCATAGGATTGAATATGATTACACCTCTAGATTTTCAATATTATATTAAATCGTGATTTTATTTTATATATTATATTAAATATCTCTATTTTTTTATTTCATTAAACTAAAAGGCTTTTTATTAAAATTTTTATTGAGTTAATAAGAAAGGTCCATATTATCCTTATTTTTATTTTAATTGTCATTTCCTACACCCTACCACCACCACCGTAATTGTCATACTCATCTCCTTAATCAAGATAGTTAACATACAAAACTCAATAAAATTCATTAGTTCAACAAACAAAATTGTTTTTTTTTAAAAAAAAAACCATTAATCAGATCAAACACAACAAAAACATGCGAACCCCAATACTAACTAAAATAGCAACAAAACAAGAAAAATATAAATGTGAAACTCGATTGGATTGTTTTAGCTAGGAAGTAACATTTGAATTTCTATATTATCATCCGTTCTTTAAACATATTCTTTCTTCTCCTATAACCTCTACCCTCTGATCAAAACACATCACCACTACTAGCGCATCACTTGAAAGTAACATTTCTATTTATCCACCAAACCACTACTACTATACTATTGAAGTACAATTGCATAACGAAGTAAAAATGTAATAATGATGCTTCAACCTTAACACCCTTTCACTTTAAATGAAGACTTGAAGAGATAAATGGAGGGTGATAAAATAGAAATAGATTTAATCAAAGAAAACAAGAAGGATCAATGCAAAACTCCCATAACTTTGACCAGATTTCCCAATGTTAAATAGAAACAGATCTCTAGGTATTATTTCATTCGTTATTGCTTCTAAGGACCAGCTCACAGAATCACGGCAACTTAGGCTAATGCCTCCACCTCTTTCTTCATCCATGCATAGAACGACCCCTCTAGTTCCTCCGTCCATGCCTGGCTGCCACTATACTTCACGTACAATCTTTCCACTGGTAAGCTCTACTTTAGAATTAGGAAAACAAAAACAAATTTGATCAAAGAAAACAAGAAGACATTAACAAGTAGATGCATAATCAAATAAAATAACCTCAATATGGGATTGATGGGTAGATTTGTAATCAATGGGTAGTCAAAGAAAATAACAGAAATCAATTTGAAAAAGAGTAATTAAAATTGATTTCTTCATCAATGCCTGATTGTATTCTGTCAAATAGGTAGATGTGTATATTAGGAATTGGAAGGAGATATTGATGGTGGAATTTGTTTTTTTGTTTTTTTCATTTATTGACGATGATATCCATAATGTGTTTTACATATTGGGATTTCAGTTTTTTTTCCCCCATTGTTATGGTGAAATGGAACAAAATTTTGATTCCTTTTTTAGTGAGTTGATTTTTTTGTATGTAGTTAAATAATTGTGTTAGAGAATAAAGATGAATAATAATATGCAGTTGCTCATTGTTAGAGAGAATAATTGTAAAGCTCTTATGCACAAAAACTTATGAAGAGAGGTGTTTTCGCATTTCAAAAATATTGTCTTCGAGAAAATTCACCAAAACTTATCCGAAATATTTCAAGTTTGTTTTTGTAATTTTGAAAAATTAAGAAATATATTTCCATTTTGAAAATGCATTTCTTTTTGCTTTAACTCTAATGAATTAGATTTATTGTGTCTACTCTAAGTTTGAAATCCATGTTTGATAAAATTTTGTTATGCATTGTAGAAAAAAAAAGTAGTTTTGATATGATTTAATAATTATTTATTTCAAAATTTATTATAAATGTAGATATGTGAAAAAAATATTTATAAATATGCTTATATAGTTTTTTTTGTATTTACACATTTTTTACTTGTTTCATTTTCTATATTTCTAAAAAATGTCATTTCTCTGCATTCATTTGTGCATTTCTGATTTTCAAATTTCCCGTTTCTATATTGTCTAGTTGCAAAGAGATGATGATTCATCTAAGAGTATTAATGGGATTAATTAAAATTTTTAAAATTTGAGTTTTTTGTTTGATAAAAAAATGATATCAATGTTTTATTTTAATGAAATAAAATAATATAGATGTTTTAATATGATATATAAAATAAAATGACTCTTTAGTATAATATCATAAAATCTAAGAGCTAATCATATTTAACCTCTTACCCTATTCAATATCTTTTTTTAGAGATCCAACTATTACGGAACTGAATCAAAAGAAAAATTTAACAAAAATCTCAACAATATTAATCGGTTCTCAAAAATAAACTCCATAATCAATTTGTATAACAATTTTCTGAATAGAAACTAAATGATTCTCTCTTAAATTGATAATCATGATTTGGATCCAAGGATTCTATTTGATTCAATTAGTTTGAGCCAATTTTTTATGCCTCTTTAAATAAAGAAAGATTTAGGTGGGCCCTAAGAAAAATTTCATTGCTACAAAATTTATAGAGAACGGATTTATAGAATAAATCCTTTCTCCAGGCTTTTTTGAGAGTTTCTTAAAAAGTAAAAAACCACCTTTCTCACTTGCTTTTTTCCCCCTCAATTTTCTCTCTATTCCTCACCTTCCCCTATTTCCAGATAAGCAATTAGAGTTCTTTTTTTTTTTTTTAATCAGAAATAAAGAAAATTGGAAAGTCGTTAGAATATAATAAGATAATCAAGAAGCAATAAACTAGTCCACTTCATAAAAGTTGCATAAAAAATGAATTTGGTAGAACATGGAATCCTTGACACTGACAAGGTGGGCATTGGCTCCCCTCAATTATGCATATTAGGGCTAATTGGAAGTATCAAAATTAATAACAGATAATTTTAAATATTTCTCTGATTTCGTTCGAATAATTTCAAATTTCAGTGTATGCAATTTGAATTTTGATTATTTATTTTATAAAATTATTTATTCACTCATATTTAATATATAAATATAAGCTTCAAGATTAATAATTTTTGAACCCGATTAATAGATGATGGAAGATATTCTCTGTCATAAATAACATTCGCACTTCTAATAGGATTTGAAAATTAAAATTCTTAAGTTTCAGACATCAACCTTTACCACTAAAATAAAGACCAATTTTTTATATTTATCTATCACTCTTTATAACGGAATTAACCAATCAAAAAGATTAATGAATTCAAAACTATAAATAACAGATTTTTTTTAAAAAAAAATACAGATCTTATAAAAATAACATGGCCAGTTGCCATCCTAGGCATTGAAAATTAACAAATTTTACGAAATTTACATTAAGATCCTTAGAAGAACAAAAAAAATCCTTTCATATGAAAATCAAATATAGAAAAACCTATCCAGAAGTTCATCCACAGCTTCAATAATACACACACACACACACTCACACAAGTAGGATTGATTGTACCATAGAGGTTGGTATCTATCGTTGTCAGATAACACAAAGCTTGGGAAACGTTTCACCACAACCACAATCGCAATGCATCGAATGAAAAACCAAAACATTCCCATCGTTGAGACAACACCTCAGCTGCTTCTTTTATTGGCAAAATCATTAAACAGACATAGAGACAACTTATAATCTTCTCATTTCATCCACAAATTACTTAAACATATAGAAACTATAATTTTTTAGTCTTCGTGGTTGCTATTTAATTTCATGGTTCAAGCTTGCTGCCTGCAACATCCACCACAAACCTATATCTGACGTCATTTTTCTCGAGCCTTTCGAAAGCTTTGTTGATGTAATCCATTTTGATCACTTCAATCATGGAGACTAATCCCCTTTCTTTGCAGAACTTAAGCATTTCCTCTGTTTCTTTCATGCTTCCTATGAAGCTTCCTGTGATTGTTTTTCTACCTGTACAAAATTGCATCAAGAAAACAACATAAAAAGTTACAAATTGTCAGATTTTTGTTCCTTCATGAAGCAAAATACAACAGATTTTCAATGTGTACTGAAACCTTTTAAAAGCTGAACAAAGTAAACAGAACAAATACTTTTGAACAAGAACATTACTAATGTTGTGTTTGATACAATTCTAAGTTAAAATTCATTTTATTCGTAATGAAAAATTTATTTGCAACTGAATGTTTATGTTTGGTATATTATAAAATAAAAATAGAATTCATTTAAAATGAAATGAACTAGAATTCAATAAAATATTTTATTTTATAAAAATATCAGTGTTATTTTAAAAAAATTATAAATATAAAAAAATACAAGAAAGAGAGAGAGAGAGAGAGAGAGAGAGAGAGTAAGAAAGAGGTGAGAAAAGGAGAAAAAAAGAAAGAAAAGTGAAAAAAATATTTTAATTATGAATATTTTTAGCATAATGAAAAAAATAAAACTTTATAACTTTAGAATTTATTTACAAATTATATTAAACTTGATATAACAAATTCTAAGAATTTAATGATATAAAATTTCAAATAAATTTTCATTTATACTAAACACACAAAATGTGTATTTGCATATAAATCTCTAAAAATTATAAAATTTATTTATACCAAATAGATGTAAGTCTTTCCTTTTTCAATCCAATTCTAGAAGTCAAGAGATAGCCTACAATTGTAAACCACAAACCCACAAAAGATTTCAACATCAAACAAGAATCTCAGCAAGCCATTAGGCCATTAGCCAAGTAGTTGAGCAACTACCTTATAATATTAACAATTTCCTAAATACTGAAAAATTTGTGAGAGACTCACCAAGCATGAGCATAGGAGAGACAAACTGCAAAGGCGTATTAAAAACTCCCATCAAGATGAGCTTGCCATCAAGTTTCAAGAGAGAAAGGTAGGGCTCGAGAGGGTGACCAACAGGCACAGTATCAATTATATAATCAAGAGAATCAGAAGCTTCTTGCATCCTATTAGCATCGGAGCTCACCAAATACTCATCAGCACCAAGATGCTCCATAGCCTCCACTCTCTTCTTGTCTGATGAACTTATCACAGTCACATGGTGTCCCATTGCTTTAGCTATCTTCACCCCCATGTGCCCTACTCCTCCAAGTCCTAATATGCCTCCTCTTAGCCCACTCTGCATCAACCCAAAATGGCTAAGAGGGCTATATACTGTCAAACCTGCACACAGTAGTGGTGCAGCTTGTTCTGGTGACATCCCATCTGGAATTTTCACCACAAACCTACAACAAGTATATAAAACTTTCAATTTCTTGCTAAATCAACCTAGTCCTGAAACTGGTTTAGGAAAGATAATATTTTTTAGGTTTATTGGAAAAAAAAAAAAAAACTAAATCTTTGCGTATTTTGACAATTATATTCAATTCTTTTAATTTTGATAAATTTAACTAATTTTGTAAAAGTATCAGCAATTATGACTAATTTGAGATTTTAATTAAAATTACATAATGATGATCCATGACATATCAGGAATATAAAATGAAAATTTGTCCCTAACAGAATTCACTAAACACATTTTTTTAAAATTCAATCTTATATGCATCATGTCATCTATTTTTGACCAAAATCTCTATAATTGCTAAAACTTTTATAAAATTGGTTAAATTTATCAAAATTAAAAAAATTAGATATAATCGTCAAAATACGCAACTATTTGGATTTTTTTCCTTATTTTTTTTTATAAAAGTGGAACTGGGGTATTACTTTTGATCTACGACCATGGCTCCGGCAAAACCACCCTGCGTGGGCCTGCCATCAGTGTAGACATCATTGTAGGACCAGATTTTCTTGTTGCAGTACTGCTCAAGGTCAGTTTGGCATGGGCGGCAATTCCTGCAACATCCAACAATTACTCCAATTCCAACTACATCCCCTGCTCTGAACTTGGTCACCTCTGACCCCACCTCCAATATCTCACCAACCACTTCATGCCTATTTGTGAAGAAGTATCAATACCATAATAATCAGTAAAAAGAAAAATTCAAGCCAATCAGCTGAGTTAGTGGTAAGTAGTTTCCAAAATTATAAGATTGCCCTGGAGTGTTTCCTCGAAAGGTTTCGGTAACCCTAGTGGTAATGAAATCAGTTCCAAAATTATAAGGTTACCATCCAAGGCTCAGTGGTATTTGTTTCATCTAAACTAATAAGGTTACCATTATTGGAAGCTGGTTTGGCTTTAATTAAACAAAATCTAGCAGTAAAAAAAACAAAAATAAAATAAAATAAAAAAGATCAGAGAATACCCAGGGACCATGGGGTAGCGTGACATGCCAAGATCATTTTTAACTTGATGAAGATCAGTGTGGCAGATTCCACAGCAAAGAACTTTCAGTAAAACATCCTCTGGACCAGTGTTTCTGAATCAAGACACAAACTAATAAAATAAAAACACGAAACCTTTTAGTACAAAATCAATAAAGAATATAAATTTCAACAATTTACCTGACGTTGTAATTATAAGGAGAAAGAATCCCAGATGGGTCTCTTGCAGCCCATCCTACAACACTTCTCTCTGTTTCAAGGCTACCCATTTTGATATTTAAAAAAAAAAAAATAAATAAAAATTTCTCTAGGAAGATAAGAAAGAAGATGGAGTGGGTCTAAAGGTTGTCTGTGATCAGAACTAGAAGCGCTAAGGCAACGTCTTTATAAAGAGAAAAGAACACGCTACATAATTATGATAAGTAGGAGTGACCCAAAAAAAAAAAAAAAAGAAAGAAAGAAACCAAACCGCGATCAAATTTAATTTTTAAACAATAGAAATTATAGTACTCAAATAAATTTATATATTTGATATATTATAAATAAAAATAAAATTTATTTTAAATCAAATAAATTTGTATATTTAATTTAAGTGCAAAATTTATATTTTATTTTATATTAAATATATAAAATATAAATTTATAAATAAATTTTTATAAAAATTATACCAAAGATAATGTAAGTACTGAATTGGTTTGATTTTTCAGATAACAGGACGCTGTTCACCCTTTGTCGATAAGCAAAGCTGAGCTTACTCAGCCGTGGCTGAAAATCGGCATTTCAGCAGTGGTTGACAGGTGGGACCCGCGGTTGGTGAATTGGGGGCGGGTGGATTATCCTCTGCTTCCGCAGCCATCATATTTTGTCAATAAGGAGTCCAAGGATTTGGAAACCTTATAACTTTTTATTTGCTTGGAGGCCATATCAGTAGTAGGCCCGCACTTTTATTGGTAGTTTTTAGTCAGTTGTTAAGCTACGAATTCAGGAGTTGGATGCCATTAATTTTGATTGTGAACGCATACTAGATTTGCAAGTGATCACTAAAAGAAGGGTTGTCATAGTCTTAGGAGAACAAACGAAAACGAAAGTAGTTAGCGGTAGAATCAAATGTGAAAATTAAAGAGTTAGTATTGAAAAACGTTTCCACTGAATGAAAAAAGAATTTGGATCCAAATTCTTTCTATCAAGACCATACGTTTGGACCACCAAGCCGCAAATTTCATTGACAACTCCATATTGTTCTTAATTAAGTATAATTTGTAAACAATATCAAAATATATATTTTCATAACTCCCGAATTATCTCAATATTGAATTATTGATCCAATAGTACTACATTTGTAATAGGATTCATATTCGATTAGAGGTGAGCACATTATTGAAAAGTTAATGAATCTAATTGAATTCATACAGTTTGATTAATGTATAAATTCAATTATTTTACTATAAATAGATTGCATTGTAATTTTAAAAAATAGTTTTTAGTGTTTACTTTGATTTTTTAACTTAAAAATTAAATTGATTAAAATATTAAATTAAATTATAAAATTTTGAGGTGAATTAAATTATAAAAATTTAAATTGAATTAACTAAAAAATACTTAAATTTAATAAAATTAAATTATATCGAACTAAAATTTTATAAATTTACTTCAATTTAATTTATAGGTAGATAAATTCAATCTATTCAATTCAATTTATTTAATTTTTATAAGTTTTCAATTCAATTTAATTTATAATAATAAGATTTCAAATAATTCAATTTTATTCAAGTACATATACAAAATAAACAAACTGACAGATTGGTAATTACGTTCAATAATTAAATTCATTTTAAAAAAAAATTGTTAGGTATGTGATAGCTGACATCAATAGGTTGGCGGTCCTACATTAACGGTTACGATTGCCTCATATTTTGTGCGCGCAATGTACCAGAACACTTGAGTTGAAACCGAATTGTGCGTCATGCTTATGTTACAAATTCGTGGCTGTTTGGTTACGCCAGCTATTCCAATCAATGTTCTGAAAATTAGATACAACTCAATCAATGAAATCAAAAAATGAGATCGTGATGAATTCGATTAAATCTGATTTAATTTTTAAATAATTTTTATATTTTTATTATTATAAATATATTTATATATTTTTGATATTTTTATTTTAAAATTATTTTAATAATATTTTTAAAATTTTATTTATTATTAAATTAATTAAATTGAACTAATCAAACTAATCACATCAATTAACTTATCAATCCATTAATTGATTGGTTTGTTAATTGGTTAAAAGTACTTATTTTAATTAACAACCATTGATATCTATAATTTTATAACTTTTTAATTTTTAAATATTACATTTCATTTTTAATTGAATTATTTAATTATAAAAATATATGCATATAATATGTATTTTATTAAACTAAATAAATAATATATATATTATAAATTAATAAGTTTAATGTATTAAAATAATGTGCTATTATCACTTTTATATAAATATATTTAATTTACTAAATGCTATGATTTTTTAATCATGTTGTTTTTAATATAAAATTTCATACAAAATCAAATTTATTTTTCTTTAAATTTTTTAGATTAGAAAAGTAGAAAAAAAGATAAGATAACGCTGAAATATAAAAATAAAAAAAATTAGGCATAAGGTCTATTCTGATCTTAAACTATTAAGGCGAGTTGAATTGGGATTAAATTTAATTTTATGGTTTATTAATTTTAAAATTCTCAAAATATAGTCTTATTTAATTTAATTTTGGCTTAATCAGAAAGTCTCTTATGAAAAGGGTATGTGTGATACTAATATGTATTTCCTCTCTCTCTCTCTCTCTCGCTCTCTCTCCCTCTTATTTCTTATACAAAAAATGAAGTCACATCTTCGTTATTTTCTTCTTCATCTTCTCTTATCAACAACGGCTTCATCCTCGATGAATAATTACAATGATAGTTTTGACTATGATGAACATGATGGAGAACGAGACAAATGAAGATAGAGGTAAATGTAATTATCACCAATGAAATGTCATCACCGTTATTCAAAATCATCATCATTTACAAAAGTATTCTTTGATATGACTGCATAAGGCAAACGTTTTCTCTCGTTAGCAGTAACAACGAATAACAATGAAGGGGGATGATTTGTTCCTTTTAATTTTATTCTTTTATTTTCTTTGTCTTTCGAATATTGGTAATTACATATTTTTTATTTATTCTTTTATTTCTTTTTTATTTTGAATTTGAATTATTTGCATATGCAGATAAGATTTATAGCAATTTGAGAAAAATAGAAAAGATTTTAGTTTCGAAAAAGTCTAGTATAACCAATGCTAAAGTTCTTCAAGGAGAAACCACAAATCAATGATGGAAAAAGAGTTATGTCAAGTGAGTTTATTCATTCTTTCAAAATCAAGAAAAAGTTTTTTTTTTAAAAAAAAATCACCATTGAATTTGATAATAATGACAGTCTCTTCGATTTCCTATAATTAGTTGTTGAGTTTGGCTTTTTTTTTTTAAAAAAAAAAGTTTGATTTTTAGTTTTATGTTTTGATCGGAAACTAAAGATAGAAATAGAAGATGAATGTGACATTTAACAAAGAAGAAGAAAGAAGATTGTTTATCTCATGTTTATCCTTTTTTTTTTCTTTTTTTTGGATGTTGACCATGTGTTGCTCATGCATGAGTTTATAAATTCAGAAGAGCTTAATTAAGCTATTTTTTTAAGAGTTAATAGGCCATAAAATTAAATTTGAGGTCTAATTATGCAAATAATTGAGGCGCCAAAATAATACTTATATCTAAAAAATTATAATGTACTATTAAATGAATATTTTTTAATAGAATTATTAAAAAGAATCTAATTAACTACTATGATTTTTATCATGAAAATTAGAGCTTGTTTTAATATATTTTTTTAACTTTATTTTTCAACTGATATTATATAATTCTACTTCTCACAATCACTTCAATAATTTTATTATTTTTCTATATAAATAAATATGAAATTAATTTATAAATAAATAATATGTAAAATTAAAATAATATCATTTTTTGCATTCTTAAAATTAATAAGTTTGACATTTAATAATTTTTATTAGAGAGAACCTATATATATATATATATATATAAGGAGTTTCCTTACTGTATAATGGGAAAGTTAATGTACATTTTTATGCCATATCCTGAAAAGTAAGCATATGCAATAAAGTCATTGATAGTTTATAGAATTATGAAACACATATGAAAGTTATCTCCTTTAGAAACATCGTAAGTATCAATTTCGTAATACCACAATTATTTAACTCCTCCATCAAAAGATGTAGGTAAATGTCTATGTCATTTCTGTTTCAAGCAAAATCAACAACATAGTTATCACAACCCGAGATTCAAACCTTGTTGACTTTAGGTGCTTAAAGGACATAAGGTTACCTAAATCTTTAGCAGCTAATAGCTTATTATTCAACTCGTGAAAATATAACCCATACACACACTCGCACGCATACACATACACAAAGACAACATCTATTGCAATGGGATTGCACACAAGATATATGTAATATTCTTATATATATTACATTCATAACTTATCCCATATAAGGATTACATATGGTTTGTTACATCATATGAACTCCTACAAAATATAAGTACATACCAACAAGCAAGTGCAAATTTCTAAGAGAAAGTACACATCCATAAGTTTTTATACATCATAGAGTTTATCATATATACATCCTTATATGACATTCAAAACATGAATATGGATCCTAGCCTTCTTTATATCTTGAGTCTCCTAACTACCAAGTGTAATAGTCAACTAATTGGGGTGAGCCTTCTAACCTAAAAAAAAAAAGAAAGATATTATAATGAAAATTATTGATCCTTTCATACACATGAGCATAAGGTAACCTAAATCCATGGAGAAGCTTACTTATAGCGATATGGAAGACTTCTCTCATTTTCACATGTTAGACCTTGCTCCAAAAGAGTTTTCTAACATGTTAGTTTAACCTTTCATTTTTACACAAAAGAGTTTGCTCACTAGTTTTGCCCTTTCTTTATACACAAAAAAGTTTCATCACTAGTCATGTCCTATATGCATTCATAACATTCAACATTATAGATATCATATCTAATTCTAACCATGGCTAACCATGCATTCTTGGATTCCTTATATCCTTCTTAGGACTATCAACACAAAAAGCAATGATTGCTCTTACTTATCATGATCATAGATAATGCATGTGGTAGTAATTATAAGTTTTTAATTCATTCATAATCATAAGCATATATAAAGCTATTTTAACATAACTATAATTTAGCACAAATGATCATTTAAACTTGTTTAATAACATATTCATTTGTATGATGTATGAATACACAACTTGAAAGCATATACTTACTTGAGGAGGTGTTAAAATATTTACTCACCTCAAAAATAAAATTCCTTTCCTCAAGAACACACCTTATTCTCTTAATTAGTATCAAATCTTAAGTATCACCTATCATACACATATGTATATTTATTGAACCAAAGCTCATTTACGTGAAAATAAACCATTTGCTTGCTAGAAATATTTAACCTATCTGTTGGCCCTAGGCACTAAGACAGGGAGGGGGGGAAGGGGAGGTTGGGGTTGAATTGTTGTATAAAAATTAAAATTGGAAAGAGAGAAGAGAAATGAGTGGAAAAGAAACACACAATTTATAGTGGTTCAGGTATAAATAACCCTATGTCCACTCCCCAATTCTTAGAAATTGGGTATTCCATTATCTTTCAAAAGTGTTTTCAAGTTTACACCAAACTTTTACACTTGTGTTTTGAAGGTTCGCACAACAACCTATACACTTGTGTTTTGAGGCTCACACAACAACCTCTCTTAGTGTTTTGACAGACTCACACTATAACCTATTGCAATTGGTGTTTATGCTCACACCCAACAATGACTTAAAGAACAAAAAAGAGTGAGTAGCAAAATTGCAAGAGTTTGGGTACAAAGTTCAATTCTCTTACATTTACATCTATTTGGTGAGATATTTATAGTCTCTACCCACCAAAGAGACGTTGCAATAAAACTGGTACAAAATCATCAAAGTGTGCTAGACAATTTTCTCATTAAATGCTTGACAATCTTGATTCATGGTCACTACAACTCATTTGTAGTCGCGAATTCCATAAGGAAAACCTTGTTTGTGTCTAACGGCTAGTCCACGTGGTTTCTGAGTAGTTCATTAGAAAAATATAGTCGTTGCCTTTCACCTGCTCTCAAAAGTAGCGGTCACAATTTATCTTGCACAGGACGTGACTCTGGAAGTGAATTACTCTGCCAATAGTGTTCATCTTCTTCTTTTGAGTTTGCGGTTGCTACCAATAAGTTCCCATCACGATTTTTGACTTTCAACGGTTACCTAGGACACTTGTCAAGCTGTGATTGTGGACTTGATTGCATCTTTAGTTACTTCAAAATTCGCGATCGCGACTGAGGCAAGCTTTACACCATGAATTCGTCTCTTACTTTTGGAGTTCTTCTTTTGGATGAGTCGCGACAGAGAATGACTCTGCGATTTCATCTGTTTGAGTTTCTAGCAAGTCTTCTCATGGATCGTGGTCGCGAATCTTAGATTGTGGTTGCGATTTAGAAGTCACTTTACATTCTTTGAAGACTAAGACCTTTATCGAACTTCTAACTTAAAGACTAACAAAAAAAAAAAAAAAAAACAACAACAAAACAACACTAAATTGAAACATTATAATTAATTAATCCCTTTTGTCAAGATAAAAAAAAGTCCAAGACTTAGGGTTAACTACCTTAGTCCAACAATTTTCCTTTTTTTGATTTTGACAACTTAGATTGATCCTAAAGTGAAAATGATGCAGGAAAGTGAAGTTGGATTATAATATGATTCAATGAATGTTTATGACAAAATTTGCTAAGTATATCATTCATTCAATCAAATGTGAATTTGATAAAAACAATAAGTATGTTGCTCCCCCTCAACTTATGCTATAGTTTTTCAAGCTATTATTTTCTCCCTTTCACAATCTCTCCCCCTTTGGCATGATAAAAAAGAGGGTACATAAGGGAAAAAAGAGATTCATGCATAAGTATTCATAAGAAGCAAACATAATGCAATGGATAAGAGAATAACATCAATCACATAAGATAGCAATGTTTACAAAGAAACAAGTTTTATATATTCATAACTGTGGGATCACAATATTTGTTAAAAAAACATAAGGAAAAAGAAAAAAATAAATACAAAAGATCCCTAATATAGAGTAGTGGAGAATCATCTCTAGAAAATGGTGTCTCTGGTGCTTGTTGTGCTCCCTCCGCTTCGTCTCCATCCTCAACGTCGCCTTCGTTGCCATCCCCATCTTGCATATCTTTAAATTCGGTGAAGTTCGAAAGATGGCAAGGAGGAACTCCTAGTTTCTCTTAGAGATCCACCATATCACTGTGAAGATGTGAAAGGAAGAGGAACCTTCTCTTCATCATCCTCATTAGCTTATCCAACTTGTGATCAATGGTGGCAAGAGACAACTTTGCCTTGGTTTTTGGTTGAGAAGGAGGGACTTGTAAGTTGCCTTCTTTAATTTGAAGCCTCTTTCGCTTGGAAGCTTAGGAGGTTTCCATCTTCTTCGCTCCTATTGCACTAAGGGTATAGATGTATGTGTCCGAATGTATAGCTTTAGCATTTATAAGATAGGTTACATCTAAGAAATTTTGAGAGGGAAAGAGCTTCTTGGTGAGGAATTTCTCTTTCTCCTCATCAAGTGCTCCAACAAAGTGGTAGATGGTTGTTATGTGGGAGGGCAAGAGAAACTGGCTTTTGGGTTTCGTACTCATGTGGATCAATTGATCTGCAAGGTAATAACCAATTTGGATGGGTTGGTTTTTGACAAGGCAAAACAAGAATGCCAAGTCTTTTTGCGAAACCTTCTCGTTACCATCTCCTCTTGTGTTGACGGAGAAGGTGATGATGCAATGAAGGATCCACAGGGGTAGGGTTTTGATGTGTTTGGATAAAGAGGAGCGGGGCTTGTGTTTGGTTTCGATGGAAATCTCTGACCAAAATTCAGAGTAGATAATGTCAAGTGCGGAGATGATGAAGGGCATGTGTTCTCCTACTTGCAAGTTAAAAAGGGAAGACACTTGGTCAAAGGTAATAAAGAAAGGGTCGTCAAAGGCCCAAAACACTAACCTATATTGGTTGGCTCTCGAATTGGATATCCAGCTTAGTTGTACGGTGCATATGAATTCATATATGACTTCTTTGTATCTAGGTTCATCTCAAAAAATGAACTCGTTCCATCCCAAATTGGAGAGAAAGGCTCAAATTTCAGCGTTGATGCCCAATGTCTCCAACATGAATGTCGATGGAATCTTGTTTGGGAGAATCACTTTGGAGGAGTTCGCCTTGAATCTTTCTTTTTCTTCTTTGGTGATTCCCTTCATGAGATGGAGGGCAGGAGGTGTAGAGGGTTGAGCCATTGCCTTGCCCTTGTCAGCCTTAGAGAATTTCTTAGGAGCCATAGTAAGAGAGGAAGAGGGCTTGAGAGATTTTTAGAGAGAGAAAGAGTGTTTGGTAGTGAAGTAATGAAAACACTGTTGAAGGGGGTATTTATAGGCTTGAATGGGTGTGAAAACGGTTATAAACGACTAGAAATGAATTAAATGAAGAGAGAAAATGGTTGGCCAAGAAATCACTTAATTGCCTAAGCGGTTACTCTAATTCGTGTCTGCAAATTCTGGAAAATGTGAGTAACGAATAAATTTTCCTTGGGTGTGTTAACGGTTATATTTTTGAAAAATTGACCAAAATTCGCGGTGGATCGCTAATTTCGTGACCGTGAATTGACATTTTGACAGCTGGGTAAGATTGACTTGTAATTCGCAACCGTGAATAATGAATAACGACTGCAAATTATGAGTCAACAAGGATAAGAATGAAAAATTTTGAAAACATGTGATCCACTAGAAATAAACAATAAAACTGTTCATCCAATCATCACTCATGCATAACACACATAATAATCAATCATAAGATCAAAATTTTCACTTTAGGGAGCTTCCATCAAGCATTCCCAATTCTCTTTTAATGAAGTTCATCCTTTCTTCATTTAGAGATTTAGTGAAAATATCTGTAAGTTAATGATTTATGTCAATGAATTCTAACACAATATCACCCTTTTGCATATAATCTCTAAGAAAATGATGTCTAATGTCTATGTGCTTGCTCCTAGAGTGTTGGATGAGATTCTTAAAGAGATTAATAGCACTTGTGTTATCACATTTAATGGGAATGTGATCAACTACTTTGCCAAAATCCTTTAATTGTTGTTTCATCCAAAGAACTTGGGTGCAACAGCAACCCGCCGCCATATACTCGACTTCCGCAGTGGATAAGGCAATCTATACCTGCTTTTTACTAAACCACGAAACTAGGCATTCACTATGAATTGGTAAGTCTCGAAAGTGCTTTTTTTATCTAACAAGCTACCCGCATAATCCACATCCGAATACCCTTTGAGACTAAATGAAGAATCCCTAGGATACCATAACCCTAAGTATATTGTGCCATGCAAATACTTAAAGATCCTTTTAACAACATTCAAATGAGATTCTTTAGGAGAGGATTGGAACATAACACACATGCAAACACTAAACATGATATCCGGCCTAGAAGCAGTAAGATAAAGTAGAGATTCGATCATACCTCGATATCTTTTTTCATCTACCTCTTTACCCGATTCATCCTTATCTAATTTAATGGTACTGCTCATTGGAGTTTTAGCTACTTTGCAACCATCCATTTCAAATTTCTTTAGCATTTCCTTTGTATACTTGGCTTGGTTGATGAAGATCCCTTCTTTGGATTGCTTGATTTATAGACCGAGAAAGAATTTGAGCTCTCTCATCATGCTCATTTCAAATTCCCTAGTCATGCACTTAGCAAAATCCTTACAAAGAGATTCATTAGTAGCACCAAAGATAATATCATCAACATAGATTTGAACAATTAATGTATCATGCTTGTGTTTTTTGACAGAAAGTGTGGTGTCCACCTTTCCTTTCTCAAAATCATTTTTCAAGAGAAATGAACTAAGCCTTTCATACGAAGCTCTTGGAGATCCATATAAGGCTTTGTTTAATTTTAAAACATGGTTTGAAAAATAATGAGACTCAAAACCAGGAGATTGTTCAACATAGACTTCCTCCTCTATGATGCCATTTAAAAAAGCACTCTTAACATCCATTTGAAAAAGTTTAAAATTCATATGACATACAAATGCTAAGAGAATCCTAATGGCCTCTAATCTTGCAACGGGGACAAAGGTCTCATGATAATCTATTCCCTCCTCTTGGTTGTATCCCTTAGCAACCAATCTAGTTTTATTTCTTGTGATGAAACCTTGCTCAATTAACTTGTTTCTAAACACCCACTTACAACCTATAATTGGGTGTTCTTTATGCCTAGGGACAAGTTTTCATACCTTATTTCTCTCAAATTGATTGAGTTCTTCTTGCATAGTAAGTACCCAACTCTTATCATCAAGAGTCTCGTCAATTGTCTTTGGCTCAAGTTGAGAAATAAATGTAAGATTATTATCTAAAAGTTGAGATCTAGTACTTACACCCTTAGAAGTATCACCAATGATTAAGCCCTTGGGGTGATACTTGGAGAATCTCCAATCTTTAGGTAGATCTTGTCTTGGCTCATTTTCTTGTTGATGTTGATGTTGGTCTTTATCTACTCTTGATGAATCACCTTCTTCTTTTTCTTTATCAACTCTCCTTATAGAATCATTTAATTCCAGCTTTTCAAGATCACCTACAAGATCATCAACAAAAATACCTTTCCTAAGATCAAGTTTACTAGACTCATCAAAGACAACATTTATAGATTCTTCAACTATCATTGTACTTTTGTTAAAGACTCTATATGCTTTACTTGTAGTGGAATAACCTAAGAAGATTCCTTCATTGGTCTTGGAATCAAATTTCCCAAGATTATCCTTGGTGTTCAAAATATAGCACTTACATCCAAATACTCTTAGGTATGAATTCTTGGGTTTTCTACTATTTCAAAACTCATAAGAAGTTTTATTGAGAATGGGTCTTTTGAAAACTCTATTTGCAAAACTTTTGAAAGCATTAAATGAATCATTCTTATGAGCTAGAAAAGATACCTAAGTGAACCTAGAGTAGTCATCTACAAGGACTAGTGCATAATATTTTTCGCTTAAGCTAGCACTTTTAGTAGGTCCTATTAAGTTCATATGTATAAGTTGAAGTGGTCTAGATGTACTTATGAGAGGCATGGTGTTGCTTTCCCATTTGGCATGGACCACATGTTTTGTCTTTGGAGAAGTTTAGCTTGGGAAGTCCTTCCACTAACTTTCCTTTGGATAGGCTTTGAAGAAGCTCCATGCTTGCATGCCTAATCTCATACAATAATGGCATTGAAGTTTAGACTTAGGAGTCTTTCTCCTTTGCACAAATTTAGTATGAGCAGGAGACCTTCTCATACCATGGTCATGTGAATGCATGCATGAACATGTATGATGAGTAGAAAATTTTTTATGAGTATGACCATGCTTTTTGTTATAAATGTAGGCATGGTTAGCTCTTTGAGTCTTGGCTCTAGAGCTTAGGAGAGTCTTCCTTTTGCCTTAGGCTTAGGAGACTTAGTGCTAGAAGCACTTTTCTTCCCAATTACCTTGATGCTAAATATTTGAGGTTCTGAAGATCTAACAAATGTGATATGAGATGATGAGGAAGCTCCATTGAAGCCTAAATCATGTCTAACTAGAGGTGGTCTTTATGACACAATTAATATGTCCAAGGCATCTTTTCCTTTATGAAACTTAGAGATTGAGCTTCTAAAGTCAATGACCTTTCCTTTAAGAGTGTCATTCTTCTTTCTTAATGAGGCCATAGAAGAAGATGAAGTGGAAAGTTTTTCTACTGATTTTTTGAGTTCTTTATTAGAAGTCCTCAACTTATTTACAAGATCACTAAGAGTCTTGTATTCATCTTCTAATTTTGAACACCTTTTCTTATAAGTTTTAACTTGTGACTTATACATGTCACAACTCATGGTTCGAGCCTCTAGAAGCTCTTCATCTATCTCATCAAATTCAAAATCAGAATGAGAATGGGAAGAAGTACTTACCTCATTTGTAAGATCTTCTTGTGCCATGAAGCACATGTTGGCAACCTCTTCTTCTTCCTCTTTTTCACTTGAGCTTTCATCCCAAATGGCTGAAAAACTCTTTTTCTTCTCCTTGTCCCATCTCTTCTTCTTCTTCTTCTTTAATTTGGGACACTCATACTTAATGTGGCCTTGCTTGCCACATTCGTAACAAGTGACTTCGTTGAATTTCTCTCTTGGATTAGGAGTTGTCTTCTTAAAGCCTTTTCTTTCTTTTCTTCCCTTGATCAACTCTTTTGTCCTCCTAGATAGCATTGCTAGCTCTTCTTCTTCCTTGTCACTTTCTTCATCACTTAAGGTGATCTTTACCTCCTTCTCTTTTGTTGAAGCTTTAAGAGTTATAGTTTTTCTCTCTTTCTCCAATTTGTCTCCTTGGCCTCTTAGCTTTTTCATTTGTTCATCTTTTTATAAGGCCAACTCATGAGTTAAGAGTTTGCCTATCAACACATCAGTTGGAACCTTTTCAAACTCTTGTATGCTCAAACTCTAGCACCAAATTTATCTAGAGAAAGAGTTTTAAGGATTTTTGTGTTTACCTCATAGATAGTGAGAGCTCTTCCAAATTTCTTCATGTTGGTGACAATGGATAAGAGCCTATTTGTCATTTCTGTGATGCTCTCATTGTCCTTCATCATCAAGAGTTCCCATTCGGTGACATACATCTCTAAACGACTTGATTTGACTAGAGTTGTGCCTTCATGATAGTTCTCTAGAGTCTTCCAAATGGCATGAGCTGTTTGACAATGTTGCACTCTTTTAATCTCTTTTCTAGAGAGTGAGCTTAGAACAATGGCCATTACTCTCTTGTTCTTACTATTTGATCTCCAGTGAGCTTCAACCCATTCTTCCCTTGGGATTAATTCTTCATTACCATCCATAACTCTGGTGGGTGGCTTCCATTCCTTGATGACCATATCCCAAAGGTCCACCACATCTATGTCAAGAAAGATCTCCATCCTGTACTTCCAATGAGTATAGTCTGTTCCATCAAAGTAAGGCTTGAGTTGTGAGTGGATTCCTTTTTGTGCCATGATCTTTGTTCGTCCAATGAAGGTTTGATTGTGAAATTAGGCTCTGATACCACTTGTTGGCCCTAGGCACCAAAATGGGGGGGGGGGGTGGGTTGAATTGGTGTCTAAAAATTAAAATTGGAAAGATAGAAGAGAAATGAGTGGGAAAGAAACACACAATTTATAGTGGTTCAGGTATAAACAACCCTACGTCCACTCCCTAATTCTTAGAAATTGGGTATTCCACTATCTTTCAAAAGTGTTTTCAAGCTTACACCAAACTTTTACACTTGTGTTTTGAAGGCTCACATAACAACCTATACACTTGTGTTTTGAGGCTTACACAACAACCTTTACACTTATGTTTTAACAGGCTCACACTATAACCTATTACAATTGGTGTTTATGCTCACCCAACAATGACTTAAAGAATAGAAAAGAGTGAGTAGCAAAATTGCAAGAGTTTGGGTACAAAGTTATCAATTCTCTTGCATTTACATTTTTTGGTGAGGTATTTATAGTCTCTACCCACCAAAGAGACGTTACAATAA
>CATIWR010011433.1:0-14810 GCA_949677035.1 Omphalea diandra
TTCACTCATTAAGCACATCCATCCCTCCATCCATCTCTTAATTCCTAGATACTCCTTATACTTTTAATTAAGGTCTAAAACACCATTATTTATGATATTATAACATGCACACAACATAAAACAATTTGCCATACAACTATACAAACACTACATATATGTTCAAATGTCCCCAAATGCAATGATGCTTCAATGATTATTTATCTAATGCATATGCTCATATGATAATGCTAATGAATATGGCTAGGGATGTTACAATAACCTTCACAACTGGTGTTTAATGCTCACACCCAACTATCACTTAAAGAAAAGAAAAGATTTGAGTAGCAAAATTGCAAGAGTTTTGGGTTACAAATTAATGAATTCTCTTGCATTTACATATGTTTGGTGAGTTATTTATAGTCTTTACCCGCCAAGGAGACGTTACAATAAAACTAGTAGCAAATCTCCAAAGTATTCCAGGCTGATTTTGCATTAAATGTCTGTCAGGCTTCATTCGCAATTGCTACTACTCTTTCGCAGTCGTGATTTTCCAATTTCCTTATGAGAGCCAGAAATTGTGGCAAAAATCCCCATTTGTCTAATAACTAGTCCACGTGTCATCTCTTTATTGGTTCACTAGGAAAATATAGTCATTGCCTTTCACCTGCTCATAAAAGCAGTGGTCATGATTTTTCTTATATAGGGCGTGACTTAGGATGTGAATTCGTCTGTCAAAATGTCCATCTTCTTCTTCATGAATCTCAGTTGTTACCCATAATTTGTTATTGCAATTTTTATCTTCCAACGGACACCTGGGACACTTGTCATGCTATGGTTATGTACTTGATTCCTTATTGAGTTACTTTGAAAGTTGTGGTCATGACTGAGACACGATACTCCCTGCGAATTTGTTTGTAACTTTTTCACTTCCATCTTTGGATGGACCGTGGCAAAGAAGTGGTCCGCAAATTTACCTATCTAATTTTCAACCTGTTTTAAGCTTTGTCGCTATCACGATATTTGAAGTTGCGATCACGAATTAGGAGACACTTTGCTTTCTTTGGAGATTATGAACTTCATCCAACTTCTAATTTATAGACTAACTAAAAACTGCAAAACAACACTTAATTGAAACATTTAGAATTGATCAATCTCCTTTGTCAAGATCAAAAGAGATCCAAGACTTAGGATTAACCATCCTAGTCCAACAATCTCTCCCTTTTTGATTTTGACAACTTAGATTGATCCAAAGGGAAAATAATGCAGAAATATGAAGTTATAGTGTAGTATGATTCAATGAATACTTAAGGTAAAATTTCCTGAGTATGATAGTTTGATGCTCCCCCTCAACTTATGCTATTTTTTGCAAATTATTTTCTCTCCCTCTTAGACTTAGATTTTTTCTAGTTTCTATCTCTCCATTATTTCTATTTTCTATCTCTCCCCCTTTAGCAAGATCAAAAAGAGGGTGTAAAAGAGAAATGAAAACAAGCATAAGTGTAGATAAGGAGCAAAATAAAAATGTAAATCATAAAGATAAAGTTCATCAATCACATAAGATAAGAATTTGCAAAGAAACACAAATTTATTTATTTCTACCTATGGATCACAATTTTTTAAACATAAATAAAAACAAGAAAAAACAAAAGATCCTTAATCTATAAGGTTAGAGAATCATCATCATCTTTAGAAATTTCTTCCTTTTGCTCATATGTGGCTCCTTCGGCTTCATCCTCATCCTCAACTTCTTCATTGCCATCTTTATCTTATGTATCTTCAAATTTGGCGTAGTCCAGAAGATGACAAGGAGGAACCCCTAACTTCTCTTAAAGATCCACCATGTCATTATGAAGATGTGAGAGAAATAGAAATCTTCTTTTCATTGTTCTCATCACCTTGTCCGATTTTCTATTGATAATGATAAGAGACAATTTGGACTTGGGTTTTGGTTGAGGAGGAGGACTGTAATTGCTCCTTCTTCAATATGGAGCCTCTTCCTCTTAGAAGCTTGTAAAGTTTCCATTTTCTTGGCCCCAAATGCACCCAGGGTGTAAGCATATATATCCAGCCAGTTTGTATGGGTTTATTTTTGACAAGGCAAAAAAGGAATGCCAAGTCATTTTGGGACATTTTTTCATTACCATCACTTCTTGCATTTATGGAAAAAATGATGATACAGTGGAGTATCCAAAGGGGTAGGGATTTAATGTGTTTGGGCAAAGATGAGCAAGGGTCGTGTTTGGTTTTGATAGAGATTTTTTACCAAAACTAGTTATAGATAACATCAAGCATGAAGATTATGAAAAGGATGTTTTCTCTGAATTTTAAATTGAAAAGAGAAGAAAGTTGTTCAAAAGTTATGTAGAAAGCATCGATAAAGGCCCAGAATACTAACCTATATTAACCTGCAGGAGATTCAACTTTGCGACTAAGTTGGATGGTGTACATGAATTCTCACACAACTTCTTCGTATCCAGGTTCATCTTGGAAGATGAACTCGTTCTAGCCAAGGTTTGAGAGAAAAGAATGAATTTCATTATTGATGCCCAAAGTTTTTAACAGAAAAGTGGAGGGAATCTTGTTGGGGAGGATAATCTTGGAGGAATTGGCTTTATACCTTTCTTTCTCCTCTTTAGTGACTCTCTTTATAAGTTGGAGTGTAGGGGGTGCAGAGGGTTAAGCCACTCCTTTTCCTTTTTCTGCTCTTGTCATCTTCTTTGGGGCCATTGCAAGGGATGAAAATAATTTGGAAGAATTTGATAGCTTTGAAAGTAAGAGAGTTTGAGAATATGATGAAGTGATAAAAATCATTGTTTAGAGGCTTTACATAGCCATTCAAAGGGTATACAAATAGCTAGAAATGGCTAGAAAAGGTCTAATGAAAAGTTAGAAATGGTTGGCTATCAAATCAATTAATGGTCAGGCGATTACCCAAATTTGCATTTGCGAAATACTGAATTGCGACTGCGAATTCCAGAAAATGTGAGTAACAGACAAATTTTCCTTTGGAATATGCACCTCAATGGTCAAAATTTTGAAAATTGACCAAAATTTGCAATGGAGCCAAAATTTCGCAACCGTGATTTGATGTTTTGGAGCCGAGTGATTTTGACTTATAACTTGCGATCGTGAAGGAAGGATAGCGATCACAAATTATAAGTCAGCAAGGAAAATAATTAAAAACTAGGTTTTGAAAGAATCAAAATTATGATCCATATGGAAAAAGCCATATAAAAAACATAAGACATATAATTATCAAACAACACATATAGCATTCATACAAAAGATCAAAAATTTCACTTTAGGGAGCTTCCATCAAGCATTCTAAATTCTCTCTTAACGAAGTTCATTCTTTCTTCATTTAGAGGTTTAGTGAAAATATTTATAAGTTGATGATTTGTGTCAATAAATTCTAACACAGCATCACCCTTTTGCACATGATCTCTAAGAAAATGATATCTAATATCTATATGTTTGCTCCTAGAGTGTTGGATGGGATTCTTAGACATATTGATAGCACTAGTGTTATCACGTTTAATAAGAATGTGATCAATCACTTTGCCAAGATCCTTCAATTGTTGTTTCATCCAAAGAACTTGGGTGCAACAACAACCCGCAGCAACATACTCTGCTTCTGTGGTGGATAAGACAACTAACACTTGCTTTTTACTAAATCAAGAAACTAGACATTCTCCTATAAATTGGCAAGTCTCAGAAGTGCTTTTTCTATCTAATAAGCTACCCGTATAATCTGCATCCAAATATCCTACGAGACTAAAGGAAGAATCCCTAGGATACCATAACCCTAAGTGAATTGTGCCATGCAAATATTTAAAAATTCTCTTCGCAACATTTAAGTGTGACTTTCTAGGAGATGATTGGAACCTAGCACACACACTAAACATGATATCTGGCCTATAAGCAATAAGATAAAGTAGAGATTCAATCATACCTCGATATCTCTTTTCATCTATCGTCTTACTCGATTCATCCTTAACTACTTGATGGTACCACTTATAGGGGTCTTGGCTACTTTACAACCATCGATGCCAAATTTCTTGAGTATCTCCTTTGTGTATTTGGATTGGTTGATGAAGATCTCTTCCTTGAATTGCTTGATTTGTAGACCGAGAAAGAACTTGAGCTCTCCCATCTTACTCATTTCAAATTTTCTAGTCATACACTTAGCAAAATCCTCAAAAAGAGATTCATTAGTAGCACCAAAAATGATATCATCAATATAGATTTGAATAATTAATGTGTCATGTTTGTGCTTTTTAACAAATAATATGGTGTCTACCTTTCCTTTTTCAAAATCATTTTTGAAGAGAAATGAACTATGCCTTTCATACCAAGCTCTTGGAGCTTATTTCAAACCATATACAACTTTGTTCAATTTAAAAACATGGTTTAGAAAACAATGTG
Organism: Omphalea diandra; assembly: GCA_949677035.1. Lineage (NCBI taxonomy): Eukaryota > Viridiplantae > Streptophyta > Magnoliopsida > Malpighiales > Euphorbiaceae > Omphalea > Omphalea diandra. The sequence goes on from CATIWR010011433.1 coordinate 4,405, forward strand.
ACTCAAAACTAGGAGGTTGTTCGACATAAACTTCCTCCTCAATGATCCCATTCAAAAATGCACTTTTAACATCCATTTGAAAGAGTTTAAAATTCATGTGACATGCAAAGGCTAAAAGAATCCAAATGGCCTCCAATCTTGCTGCGGGGGAAAAAGTTTCATCATAATTTATGCCTTCCTCTTTGTTGTATCCTTAGCAACCAATCTAGATTTGTTTCTAGTGATGAAACCTTGCTTATCTAACTTGTTCCTAAGCACCCACTTACAACCTATAATTGGGTGTTCTTTAGGCCTAGGGATAAGTTTCCATACCTTTCTTCTCTCAAATTGGTTGAGTTCCACTTGCATGCCAAGTACCTGACTCTCATCATCAAGATCCTCATCAATTGATTTTTGCTCAAGTTGAGAAACAAATGCAATATTATTCTATAAAACATTGAGTTGAGATTCAGTACTTACACCCTTAGATGTATCACCAATGATCAAGTCCTTAGGGTGATACTTGGAAAATCTCTAATCCTTGGGTAGATCTTGGCTTGGCTCTACTAGTTGTTGATGTTGTTGGTCTTCATCTACTTTTGATGAATCACCTTTTTCCTTATCTTCTTTTCTTGTAGAATTTTCCAATTCCAACTTCTCAAAGTCACCTATAAGATCATCAACAAAAATACCTTTCTTAATATCAAGTTTACTAGATTCATAAAAAACAACATTCATAGACTCTTCAACTACCATTGAACTCTTATTAAAGACTCTATATGCTTTGCTTGAGGTGGAATATCCCAAGAAGATACCTTCGTTGGTTTTTGAATCAAATTTCTCAAGATTATCCTTGGTGTTCAAAATATAACACCTACATTCAAATACTCTAAGGTATGTTATCTTGGGTTTTCTACCATTCCATAGCTCATAAGATATTTTATTGAGAATGGGTCTTTAAAAACTCTATTTGCAATATAACATGCAGTATTAATGGTTTCGGCCCAAAAGTAATTTGGTAATGAATACTCATTGAGCATTGTTCCAGACATTTCTACCAATGTTCTATTTTTCCTCTCTACAACACTATTTTGTTGTGGTGTTCTAGGAGTTGAAAAATTATGAAAAACTCCATTCTCCAAATAATAATTTTAAAATGAATCATTTTGAAATTCCTTTCCAAGGTCACTTCTAATAGTAGATATGAAGTAACCTTTTTCATTTTGAACCCTTTTTGCAAAACTTTTGAAAGCATCAAAAGAATCATTCTTATGAGCTAAAAAAGATACCCAAGCAAACCTAGTGTAGTCATCTACTGGGACTACTGCATAATGCTTTTCACTTAAGCTAGCACTTCTAGTGGGTCCTATCAAGTCCATATGAATAAGTTAAAGGGGTCTAATTAAACTTACAACATTTTTGGCTTTATGAGAGGCATGGTGTTGCTTCCGCATTTGGCAAGGACCGCATGTCTTGTCTTTAGAGAAATTTAGTTTGGGAAGTTCTTCCACTAACTTTCCTTTACATAGGCATTGAAAAAGATCCATGCTTGCATGTCTAGGCCTTCTATGCCATAACTAAGCTTCATTGCTCAAAGACATAAGACACATAAAAGATTGGCTAGCCAAATTGTCTAAGTCAATTGAGTAGGTATTGCCTTTCCTTTCTCCTTAAAAATAACCTCATCATAAAATAATGTGGCGACTTGTCATTCCCTAAGATCAAAGGTGACTCTATTACCTTTGTCACACAATTGACTTACACGTAACAAATTATGTTGTAAGCCACTAACTAATAAATCATTATCAATTAAAGAGAAACCATTCTTACCAATGATTCCAATGCCTGTTGGACTAGGATGGTTAATCCTAAGTCTTGAACATCTTTTGATCTTAACAAAGGAGATTGATCAATTTTAATGTTTCAATTAAGTGTTGTTTTGCAGTTTTAGTTAGTCTCTAAATTGAAAATTGGATGAAGTCCATAATCTCTAAAGAAAGAAAAGTGTCTCCTAATTCGCGACCATAACTTCATAAATCATGACTACGAACTAGATTAAGACAGGTTGAAAAAATAGACAGGCAACTTCGCGAGACACTTCTCTATCGCGACCCATCCAAAGATAAGAGAACCAAAGTCACAGACGAATTCACGGTTTGTGTCACGCCTCAGTCGCGACTGCAAATTTCAAATAACTCAAGAGAGAATCAAGTCCACAATCACAGCATGACAAGTGTCCCAAGTGACCGTTGGAAGACAAAAATCGCAATGGCAACTTGTGGGTAGCGACCGCGAACCATGAAGAAGAAGATGAACTTTTTGAAAGATGAATTTGCGTCCTAAGTTGCAGCCTATATAAGAAAAATCATGACTGCTACTTTTGTGAGCAGGTGAAAGGCAACGACTATTTTCCTGGTGAACCAAGGAAAAGATGACACATGGACTAGCTGTTAGACACAAACAGGGATTTCTGTCAAATTTTTGGGCTCCCGTATGGAAAATTGGAAAATCACGACCACGAAATGTAGTAGCGACCGCAAATGAAGCCTAACAAGCATTTAATGCAAAATCTATCAAGCATACTTTGGAGATTTGCTACCAGTTTTATTGCAACGTCTCTTTGGTGGGTAGAAGCTATAAATGCCTCACCAAACATATGTAAATGCAAGAGAATTCATTAATTCGTAATCTAAACTCTTACAATTTTGCTACTCAATCTTTTTTATTTTTAACTGATTGTTTGGTGTGAGCATAAACACCATTTGTAAAGGTTATAGTGTGAGCCTGTAAAAACACTAAAGAGAGGTTATTGTGTGAGCCTTGAAAACATAAGTGTAAAGGTTATTATGTGAGCCTCAAAAACACAAGTGTAAAGGTTGTTGTGTGAGCCTTGAAAACACAAATTTAAAAATTAGGTGTGAGCTTAGAAACACCATTTGAAGATAGTGGAACACCTACAATTGGGGAGTGGACGTAGGGTCGATTATACCTGAACCACTATAAATCTTGCGTCTCTCTTCTACTCATTTTCCTTTTTACTTTCTTATTTTAATTTTTATACACCAATTCAACCCCCTCCTCTTCTTGGTGCCTAGGGCCAACAAGTGGTATCAGAGCTAAAGCCTCACATTCTACCCTTAATTGGGTGAGATAAGATTAATGGCACAAGAGGGAATCCATTCACACCTCAAGCCTCACTTTGATGGAACCGACTATACTCATTGTAAGTATAAAATGGAAATCTATCTTGGCACATATATGGTGGACCTTTAGGATGTGGTTGTTAAAGAATAGAAGCCACCCACTAAGGCAGTGGACAGAATTGAAGAACTTATCCAAAGAGAAGAATGGGTTGAAGCTTACTGGAGATTAAATGGCAAAAATAAAAGGGCAATGGCCATTCTTCTAAGCTCTCTCTCTAAAGAAGAGATTGGAAGAGTGCAACATTGTCAAATAGCACATTCCATTTGGAAGGCACTTGAGAACTACCATGAAGACATAATACTAGTCAAGTCAAGCCATTTGGAGATGTATGTGACCGAATGGGAGCTATTCTTGATGAAGGACAATGAAAGCATTACCAAAATGATGAACAAGCTCCTATCTATTGTCAGCAATATGAAGAAATTTGGAAGGACTCTCACAAACTATGATGTAAACACAAAAATCCTCAAAACTCTTCCTTTAGATAAATTTGGTCCTATAGTGTACAACATCCAAGAGTCTAATCCAGAGCTTGGGAAAGTGCCAACAGACGTGTTGATAGGCAAACTCTTAACTCATGAGTTGGCCTTATAAAAAATGAGCAAGTGAAGAGGCTAAGGAGATAAACCATAAAAAGAGAGAAAAGCCTTTGCTCTTAAACCTTCAACAAAGGAGAAGGAGGTAGAAATTACCTAAAGTGTTGAGGAGCTAGCAATGCTCTCAATGAGGACAAAGGAGTTTATCAAAAGAAGAAAAGGAAGAAAAGGTTTCAAGAAGACAACTTCTAGTCTAAGACAAAAATCCAATGATGTCACTTGCTATGAATGTGGCAAGTAAGGCCACATCAAGTATGAGTGTCCCAAATTGAAGAAGAAGAAGAAGAGATGGGACAAGGAGAAGAAAAAGTGCTTTTCAGCCACTTAGGATGACAACTCAAGTGAAGAAGAGGAAGAAGGAGAAGTTGCCAATATTTGTTTCATGGCACAAGAAAATTCTACAAATAAGGTAAGCACTTCTTCCCATTCTAATTTTGATTTTGAATTTGATGAGATAGTTGAAGAGCTTCTAGATGCTCTAACCATGAGATGTGACAAATACAAGTCATAAATGAAATCGTACAAAAGAAAATCTCAAAAGTTAAAGGATGATTATAAATCCCTCAATGACATTGTAAAAGAATTGAGAGCATCTAATGATGAGCTTAAAAAGTTTATGGATAATATTTCTACATCATCTTTTTCAATGGCTTCACCAAGAAAAGAGAATGACATTTTAAAGGGAGAAGTTATTAATTCTCTTGCATTTACATTTTTTTGGTGTGGTATTTATAGCCTCTACCCATCAAAGAGACGTTGCAATAAAACTGGTACAAGATCTTCAAAGTGTGTTAGACAGATTTTTGCATTAAATGCTTGACAGTCTCTATTTGCGGTCGCTACTACACTTTCACGATTGTGAATTCCAAATTCCTTAAGGAAAACTCTATTTGTGTCTAACGGCTAGTCCACGTGACAACTTCTGATTAGTTTACCAAGAAAATGTAGCCATTGCCTTTCACCTGCTTTCATAAGTTGCGGTCGTGAGCATTCTTGTATAGGGCACGATAGAAGGACGTGAATTCACCTGCCGAAGATGGTCATCTTCTTCCACATGATTCACGGTTGCTACCAACAAGATGGCTCTACGAGATTTGACTTCCAACGGTCAGCTGGGACATTTGTCACGTTGTGATTGTGGACTTGCTTCCCTCTTGAGTTACTTCAAAATTTGCGATCGCGACTATGACTTGACATACACTGCAAATTTGTCAGCCAATTTTGGACTCCAACATCTTGATGTATCACAACTAAGAAAAGCCTCCATGATTTCACCTGCCTGACTTCTCACAAGTCTTCTAATGGATCGCGGTCGTTAATCCAAGGTAGCAATCGCAATTTAAAAGAGACTTTTCATACTTTAAAGATTTTGAGCTACATCCAACTTTTAATTTAGATAAAAATTAAAGGGTTGCAAAACAACACTAATTTGAAACATTATTCATGATCAATCTCCTTTGTCAAGATCAAAAGAGGTCTAAGACTTGGGTTAACTACCCTAGTCCAACAATCTTCCTCTTTTTTATTTTGACAACTTAGATTGATCCAAAGTGAAAACGATGCAAAAAAGTGAAGTTAGATTGTAATATGATTCAATGAATACTTAAGACAAAAATTTGCTAAGTATGTCATTCATTCAATAAAGAATAAGTATATTGCTTATTAATGCTCCCCCTCAACTTATGCTATAATTGTGCAAATTGTAATTTCTTATATTTTCCTCTTCCTTAACCTTAGATTATACTATCTCTCCCCCTTTGGCAAGATCAAAAAGAGGGTGCATAAGGAAAGAAGAACATGAATAAGTATTTAAAAGGAATAAAAAAAGCAATAGAAAAGAGCAATCACATAAGATGATAATACATCAAAAAGATAAAGTTTATTTATTCATAATTAGGTATCACAAACTTTTTAAACAGAAAAGTACAAAGTATCTCTAATCTAGAAAGTTGGAGAATCATTGTCAAAAAGATCTTCATCTTCTCCTTCACCTTGAGCCTCTTCTCCATCCTCTACTTCATCATTGTCTTCTTTTTCACTAGTGTCCTTAAATTTTGTGAAATCCGAAAGATAGCATGGGGGGACTCCCAATTTCTCTTGAAGGTCCACCATGTCACTATGAAGATGTGAAAGGAAGAGGACCCTTCTTTTTATTATCCTCATAAGTTTATCTAACTTGTTATTGATGGTGGAGAGAGAGAGTTTACCCTTAAATTTTGGCTTAGGAGGAATGGATGGAGTAGCTTCGTCAATTGTCAATCTCTTCCTTTTCGATGATTGAGAAGATTCCATTTTCTTCGTTCATTCCGCACCTAAGGTGTACACATAGGTGTTCGAATGTATGGCCTTCGCATTGATCAAATATGTGAGATCAAGGAAGTTTTAAGAGGGTAAAAAATTTCTTAGTGAGGAATTGCTCATTTTCCTCATTAAGTGCTCCAACGAAATGGTAGATGGTTGTGACATGAGAAGGGAGTAAAAATTGGCTCTTCGGTTTTGTACTCATGTGAATCAATTGATCCACAAGTTATCTACCAGTTTGAATTGGCTTATTCTTTACGAGGCAAAACAGAAATGCCAAGTCCTTTTATGAGACCTTTTCATTGCCATCACCCCTTGCATTTATTGAAAAAGTGATGATGTGATGAAGGATCCATAAGGGCAAATATTTGATGTGTTTGGAAAGAGAAGAACGGGAGTCATGTCTGGTTTCAATAGAAATCTCCAACCAAAATTCGGAGTAGATTACATCAAGTGCTAAGATGATGAAGGGTATGTGTTCTCCGACTTGTAAATTGAAAAGAGAAGAAAGTTGGTCAAAGGTAATAAAATAAGGGTTGCCAAAGGCCCGAAATACTAACCTGTATTGTCCCGTCCTTAAGTCGGCTTTGCAGCTTAATTGCACAATGCACATGAACTCTTGTATAATCTACTCATAGTCGGGTTCATCACAAAATATAAACTCGTTCCACCCTAGATTGGAGAGGAATGCACGAATCTCGTTATTGATCCCCAACGTTTCGAGCATGAAGGTTGAAGGAATTTTATTGAGGAGAATCACCTTGGAAGAGTTTGCCTTAAATCTCTCCTTTTCTTCTTTGGTGATTCCCTTCATGAGATGAAGGGCAGGGGAAGCAGATGGTTGAGCCACTGCCTTTCCCTTGTAAACTTTTGGAGATTCTTTTAGGGGTCATAGCAGAAAATGAAGATTGCTTGGGAGGAATTAAGAGAATTTGGAGAGAAAGTGAGAATGTTTGAGAGTTGTGAGAAAAACACTATTGAAGAGGGTATATATAGCCCTTGAAGAGGCGTATCAACGGCTAAAAATGGCTAGAAAAAGAATTATGAAGGGTTGGAAACAGTTGGCCATCAAATCACATAAATGTGAGGCGGTTACTCAAATTCGCATTCGCGAATTCATGAGTCGCGACCGCGAATTCCAGAAAATGTGAGTAACGGACAAAATTTCCTCTGGAATATGTGCTATAACAGTTAGAATTTTGAAATTAATGATCGAAATTCACGATGGAAAGGGATTTCATGACTGCAAATTGACATTTGACAATCGAAAGAAATTGACTTGTAAATCGCGACCGTAAAGAAGGAATAGCAACCGCGAATTATGAGTCAGCAAGGATAGGAATGAAGGATTTTGAAAAAAACTTGTGATCCACTTAGCAATGAATAATAAGACCATCCATAACAACCATTAATCAAATATATCACACTCATCACAATTAAACATAAGATCAAATAAAAATTTTCACTTGAGGGAGCTTCCATCAAGCATTCCCAATTCTCTCTTAATGAAGTTCATCCTTTCTTCATTTAGAGGTTTAGTGAAATGTCTGCAAGTTGGTGATTAGCATCAATGAATTCTAACAACATCACCTTTTTGCACATGATCTCTAAGAAAGTGATGCCTAATATCTATGTGTTTACTTCTAGAGTGCTGGATGGGATTCTTTGAAAGATTAATAGCACTGCTATTGTCACATTTGATAGGAATGTGATCAATTTCTTTGCCAAAGTCCTTTAATTATTGTTTCATCCATAGAACTTGGGTACAACAACAACCCACAGCCACATACTCGGCTTCTGTGGTGGATAAAGCAATTGACACTTGCTTCTTACTAAACCAATGGACTAAACATACTCCTATAAATTCGTAAGTCCCGAAAGTATTTTTTCTATCTAAGAGATTTCCTGCGCAATCCACATCCGAATACCCTACTAGGCTAAAAGATGTGTTCCTAGGATACCATAGTCTTAAATGAATAATGCCATTCAAATATTTGAAAATTCTCTTCATAGCATTCAAATGAGACTCTCTAGGAGAGGATTGAAACCTAACACACATGCAAACACTAAATATTATATCCAGCCTAGAAGCAGTAAGATAGAGTAGAGATCCAATCATACCTCAATATCTCTTTTCATCTACCACTGTACCCTATTCATCCTTGTCTAGCTTGATGGTACTACTCATTAGAGTTTTTGCTACTTTGCATCCTTCCATGAAAAATTTCTTTAGTATCTCCTTTGTATATTTAGCTTGGTTTACGAAGATCCCTTCTTTAAGTTGCTTGCTTTGTAGACCAAGAAAGAATTTGAGCTCTCTCGTCATGCTCATTTCAAATTCCCTAGTCATACACTTAGAAAAATCCTTACAAAGAGATTCATTAGTAGCACCAAAGATAATATCATCAACATAGATTTGGATAATTAAAGTGTCATGTTTGTGCTTTTTAACAAATAATGTGGTATCAACCTTTCCTTTCTCAAAATCATTTTATAAAGAAACAAACTAAGCCTTTCATACCAAGCTCTTGGAGCTTGTTTCAATCCATGCAAGGCTTTGTTTAATTTGAAAACATGGTTTGGAAAATGATGTGATTCAAAACCTGGAGGTTGTTCAACATAAATTTCCTCCTTAATAATATCATTTAAAAAAGCACCCTTAACATCCATTTGAAAAAGTCTAAAATTCATATGACATCCAAATGCTAAGAGAATCCTAATGGCCTCTAATCTTGCTACGGGGGCAAAGATTTCATCATAGTCTATGCCTTCCTCTTGGTTGTATCCCTTAGCAACCAATCTAGCCTTGTTTCTAGTGATGACACCTTGCTCATCTAACTTGTTCCTAAACACCAACTTACAACCTATAATTGGGTGTTCCTTATGCCTAAGGACAAGTTCCCATACTTTGTTTCTCCCAAATTGGTTGAGATCTTCTAACATAGTAAGTACCCAACTTTCATCATCAATAGCCTTATCAATTGACTTTGGCTCTAATTGAAAAACAAATGCAAGATTATTATCTAAGAGTTGAGATCTAGTACTTAAACCCTTAGAGGTATCACCAATAACTAAGTCTTTGGGGTGATACTTGGAGAATCTCTAATCTTTGGGTAGCTCTTATCTTAGTTCATCTTCTTCTTGATGTTGTGGTTCCTTATCAATCCTTGATGATTCACTTTTCTCCATGTATTTATCGTCTTTTCTTGAAGTAATATAACATGAGGTATTGATGGCTTCGGCCCAAAAGTAATTAGGTAATGAATACTCATTGAGCATTGTCCTAGCCATCTCTACCAAAGTCCTATTTTTCCTCTCTACAACACCATTTTATTGTGGTGTTCTAGGAGTTGAAAAATGATGAAAAATTTCATTCTCTAAACAATAATTTTCAAATGATTCATTTTGAAATTCTTTTCCATGGTCACTTCTAATAGAAATTATGAAGTAACCTTTTTTATTTGAAACTCTTTTTGCAAAGCTTTTAAAGCATCAAAAGAATCATTCTTATGAGCTAGAAAAGATACCCAAGTAAACCTAGAGTAGTCATCTATAAGGACTAGTGCATAATGCTTTCCACCTAAGCTAGCACTCCTAATAGGTCCAATCAAGTCCATGTGAATAAGTTGAAGTGGTCTAGATGTACTTACAACATTTTTTACTTTGTGGGAGGCTTGATGTTGCTTCCCCATTTGGCATGGGCCACATGTCTTGTCTTTAGTGAAATTTAGCTTGGGAAAGCCTTCCACCAACTTCCCCTTGGATAGGCTTTGAAGAAGATCCATACTTGCATGCTCAAGCCTTCTATGCCATAACCAAGCTTCATTGCTTAAAGACATGAGACACTTGAAAGATTGGTTAGCCAAATTGTCTAAGTCAATTAAGTAGGTATTGCCTTTCCTTTCACCCTTGAAAATAATCTCATCATCCACCAAAGTGGTGACTCGACATTCTTTAGGATCAAAGGTGACCTTATTACCTTTGCCACACAATTGACTTACACTCAACAAATTATGTTGTAAGCCACTAACTAATAAGGCATTATTAATTAATGAACAACCATCCTTACCTATGGTACCAATGCCAATTACCTTACCCTTGGCATTGTTACTAAATGTGACATCTCGACCTTCTTTCTCTTTAAGTGATGTGAATAGTCTTTTATTTTCCGTCATATGCTTTGAGCAACCACTATCCACATACTAATTACTTGCTTTGGTGGTAGTCACATTTCCCTACAAAATAAAAGTCAATCACCTTTTCTTTGGTACCCAAGCATACTTAGGTCCTAGAGCGTTAGTGATTGAAAGGTTCTCTAACTTGAGG
>CATIWR010011442.1:0-12854 GCA_949677035.1 Omphalea diandra
TATAAACTCACTCCATTTGGCATGTCTTTTGTTGAGCTTTTGTTGCCCCTTTAGGTACTTCAAGCTTTCATGGTCAGTATGGACAACAAATTCTTTAGGCAATAGGTAGTGCTGCCATGTTTGTAAGGCTCTTACCAAAGCATACATCTCCTTGTCATAAGTTGGGTAGTTCAAGGATGTACCATTAAGTTTCTCACTAAAATAGGCAATAGGTTTTCCTTCTTGCAGGAGCACGACTCCAATTCCTATACCTTTCTCTATTAGCTCATCAATTTGCCTTGAAGTTCCTTCGTTTCCTCGGGATTGCTCTTATAGGCTAGCATATTTGGAATTTGAGAGTCTGGAATGAAGTCAATTTGATGTTCTATCCCTCTCAAAGGTGGCAATCCTTTAGGCATCTCTTCGGGAAATAAGTCATCATAATCCTGTAAAAGAGAAATAAACACACTAGGCAAAGAAACGGTTAAGTTGTTAGCAGAAAAGTAAACTTCTTTGTATAACATAAAAAACATGGGTGTTTGGGCTAGATAGACTTTTCTCACTTCTCTCTCTTTTGCATACAAGCTTTTTTTCACACCATCTCCTTTTGCATGCCCCTTTCCTCTTTTTTGGGCATTCTCTCTTTGCTCTCCTTTTACCATTCTAACCTCACACCCCTCTTTGTTTTTCTCACTACTCTCCTTTTGCCGTCTTAATTTTTCTTTTTCTTGTTTATGCACGTTTTCTCTTTCTCTTAAGACTTTTTGATCTTTATAAATATGAGAAGGGGTTAAAAAAGATAGTACAATGTGTTTGCCCTTAAAATCAAAATCATATACATTAGTAAACCAATCATGTTTCACCTTCCTATCAAACTGTCATGGATGCTCCAAAAGCATGTGACTGGTTTGCATAGGTATAACATCACATAAAACCTCATCTTTATATTTGCCCATTGTAAATGCAATCCTAACTTGTTTGGTTACCTTAATTTCCTCATTCTCATTTAACCATTACAAGTGGTAAGGTCTAGGATGTTTTAAGGTTGACAATCCCATTTTTTCCACTAGATAAGTGCTAGTTGCATTAGTGCAACTACCCCCATCAATTATAACAAGACATAAGTGGTCATTAATCTTACACCTAGCATGAAAAATGTTTTCCCTTTGCTCTTGATCATTTTTAACATGGGCATTTAAAGAGCGTCTAGTTACAAAAAGTTCTTTACTTGTTACCTTATTGGGGTCATCAAAATTGTCCACATCACTAGCATCTTCTAATGGAGGCATTTCAGGATTAGTTTCTACTCCATCATCTTCATCCTCACTCATGGTTCTTTTGTTTGGGCATTCACGGGCCATGTGTCCTCTCCCTTGGCACTTGAAACACTTTATGAAGTTGGTCTTGTTGAATGTTGTTGGTTCGACCTTGGCTAGATAATTAGGCTTTCTTACTTCTTTCTTGGGTATTTTGGCCTTAGGTCTAGTAACAGACTTATCACCAACTTTAAACTTATTAGTACCAAAAGAAGAAGAGAAATTAAGCCTACAAGGCTTATCCCTTTGTTGTTTTTCCATCTTGAGGGCCAAATGGTATAAATCCTCCAAGTCATTGTAAGGATACATCTCCACTTGATCCGCAATGTCTTTGTTAGGCCCACCAAGAAACCTTGTCATTGTTTGCTCCATGGATTCTTGAATTCCAGCCCTAATTGATGTCACCTCAAGCTCTTGGTAGTATTCTTCTACACTTCTAGCACCTTGTATAAGCCTTTGCAATTTGTTGTGCAAATCCCTATAATAATGGCTAGGTACAAATTTTTTTCTCATAATTCTTTTCATTTCTTCCTAAGTACAAATAAGTTCATCCCCACATCTTTTTCTAGTATATTTTAATTGGTCCTACCAAACAAGAGCATAATCTACAAACTCAACAACAACAAGTTTAATTTTCTTTTCTTCACTATAGTTGTGACAATCAAAAACAAAATCTACCTTTTTTGCCCATGATAGGTACGCCTCAGGATCACCCTTGCCATTGAAGGAAGGAATCTTCATCTTGATGCCACTAAGATTGTTATATTGGCTGCCTAATCTTTAGGACAATTCCTCTATAGAATCATCATCCTCCTTCTCATGAGTGAATCTATCATGCCTTGGTTGTCTAAATTGGGTGCAGGTATTGTTGGAATTAGAGGCATTTTAAATGCTCCTAAGTTGCTCTTTCACCTCTTTAAACTCTTATTGTATTAGGGACATAGTGTCTTGCATAGCTTTCACGAACAACTTCCACTCCGGATCACTTTGAGATTCTGCCATGGTTAGTAGAATAACATAAGAAAATACTCACAAACACTCCTCACATGTCTATACTCTACTGATGGCTCTCACACTCGTATTTAACTCAAAATTGACTTTTACCCTCTTATGAACTCACCACTTTATGCATTTTACCTCTTAAGATTCTTTTCTTTAAGTTCTTTGAGGACTAAGTTACTTTATATCAAGGGAATCTTAAATAAAACACAAACAAGTAAAAATTAGTTCTTAAAACACTTAGAAAATAAAAGAATTGAAAAGAACACAATTTGTTGCATAAACAAATTTCTAAAGATCTAATAGTAATCAAAGAGTTTAGAAGAAAATTTGGAAGTGCAAGTTGGTGTTTTGAATATGATAAGGCCAAATGAGAAAAGAGATTTCAAAAATCGGCTTGAAACACACCTTTGCAATTCTTAGCTTCTTTCTTTTTCTCTTTTTTCTTTTATGTTCTTTCCTTGTTTTGTTTTTTTTTTGTTTTCTTCCTTTCTTTTTTTCTTTTTGCCTTTTTTTTTTTTTACTTTTAAAGCTAAAATCAAACTTAGAATTGCAAGAAATATATAGAACAACTCAAAAATACAAAGAAACCGAATTTAGCACTTGTAGGGGTATTGTGGTAATTTTACCCTCCCTTGAATTATGAGCTATGATTCAGCCCTAGACTTCATAAAACACCAAAAAGATGATTAGTAACAAAAGAAATTAATTTGGAAGGAAAAAGGATGGAGAAATTGCAAAAAAACAAGCTACAATCAAGTTTCCTTAATTTAAGGAGATTTTGGCAACTCCCAAAATTTAATAAATTTCTTGAATCAATCACTTTAATTCTGCAATTAGGGACACAAAAAGGGTTAATGAATGAAGAAATTTCGAATTTGGAAGGAAGAAACACAAGAAATCAAAGATTTTTTTTGCAAAGTTCCTTAATTTAAGCAAGTATTAGATTTTGGTGGAATTTAAACCTTTTTTTTTTTTAGTGTGATATATGATGATGAAACAAGACTAATGAAGGTAAAAACAATGAAAAAAAAATAGATTTGGATGCAGGAATTGAGATGTGATAGAATTGGAGAAGAAATGTGAATAATGTGAATGGATGAACTAAAAACAATGCAAGAATATAAAGATAGATAGATACCTTTGATCTTGAATTTAACCTTGGCTCTGATACCAAATGATACGAACGAGGTTGATTTTTGGATCCTGATTTGTATGTAGCACAAGTCCCAAGTTTTAATTCAAAAATCAAAACAAGTTAACCTCTCAAATCCCAATTAGACCTCTAAAAACTTATTTCTAGCAATCTGAATTATAAAGATTCAAGAGATGTTAATCTCAATCTTAAATTAACTAAGTAATTTAAGACATAGATTAAACGAGTTTGTAAAATTATTAAGAACTAACAATCTCACCAAGTTCTATCAAGAACTCAAGAAGAGAATTAACTCTCACAAGTAATTTTGATAAAAGAAATATTCTTCAATTTTTTTCATTGATTTGGCTGAATAAGAAGAGTTATTTATAGCTTTTACAAAACTTCTAAAAACCTTAAGAATTACTAGCTAAATAGTTTTTGAAATCTGTCTAATCTATTTAGAAAAAAGGATACTCCTAAACTAAATAAGAAATAACTAAAAGATACATTAGATTTCTTCTTAATTATAAAAGAAGTTTCTTATAAGTAAATACAAAGTTCCTAATTAGTTTAAGAGAAGAATTCAGCTAATGAGGAAATTTCTTCATACTTGGGTCATGGGTCTTTCCACATGTTTGGCTCCAATGGATCAAGTTAAAGGTTTTCTTTGAAAAGTTCATATTGTCATCTCCAAACAATTCGGCTTCTTGCTTCTTTTGTTTTTCTTGGGTTAGTTCAATGGTTATTTCTTGTTGTATGAATAATCCAATTGCTTCTTTAAACTTTTTAAGCCTTCCTCTTATAATTGGACTGTGAAGTTGAAGCGGATCTTTGGACTGGCCTTAGATATTTGCATAAAAAAGGCACCAGCTTGTGGCCAACAGCTTGGCTTGGGGAAGAAAATAGTGCTGGGATGGTAGGATGACAAGGCAAGAATCCTGCCAGTGCACGCAAGGTTTTAACTTGCTGCTCGATATTCTCTTTCTCTGTCTTTAGCCTCTGCTTCTCATCACGGAGATCATTCTTCTCAGCCTACACATATAAAGCTCAATCAACATAACTGACAATCACTATGGCCAATTGCCTTGGAATAATCAGCACACTCAGATTAATTATACAAATCCCAGGGATACCTTTAATTCATTGATCTTATCTTGTAGAATCTCATTTAACTCCTTCAGCTTCTGAGCTTCATCCACGAGCTGATTCACCATTTTCACAGCATCAGCCAATAGAACAGTCTTGTCCATTTTAGGAGGTCTACCAGCATCCAAGAGAGCACCCAATTCCATAAATCTGGAGAAACGTCAAACTAGACATGAGAGATAGAGAGAAGAAGAGGGGGGAGTTAAATCATTTAAACATGCCTGTCATTCTGCTTCTCCCTTCGCATTCTCTCTCTACATACTTTGGAACCAAGTGCATTGCATGATCCAGTCTTCACGCTGTGATGTATGAAGAAAATTAAGAGAAGGAAGAAAAGCCTAGGAAGCTAGTAAGAATTCGAGCAATGAAACAACCATTCTTTCAACGCTGATTAAAGCATCGTACCGACATAAAGAAACAGAAACAAAGCTATTGCTTCTCATTTGCTAACTATAGAAAGTGAGGAAAAGTGAACTAGTACCGTTTTCGAGATCCACTTTCCTTAAGAACATCAGAATTCCCAAAAAAACTGTCAAATTCCACAGTAAAAAGATATATAAACATGTCAAATAATGAGGTTGATTCATCTACATCAAAAAAAAAAAAAAAAAAAAAACAGATTGTTAACAGGCGGTTCAAAAGAGAATAAAGGCATAAACTTTGAACTTTACACATTCAAAATAGAAATGTGCAGGGCACTTGGTAGGTGTAATCAACATCTCAAATCACATGGATGGTAATCATCCAACGATTTGAGTATCTCTAAAAAAAAGGAACATGGCGAGGCGTTCAAGACAAAACAAAAAATTCAAGAGGTAATGTTATCCGATTGCATTAACTACGTGTGCCCATACTCCACAACTACTAAATCTTTAATATCACCAGTAAAGTAAACTTCATAGTCAAACATGGTAAAACAACAAAATTGCATAAAAGAAATAATGCAGATAAAAGAAATTAGCAATTAAAAAGGAGGTACCTTAGACAAGTACTACCGGTGAAGGAAGGAGACGACCAAAGAGGTCCACCTGGGGGGTCAAGAGACGCCAATATCTTCGATCAACCCGTAATCAAATACCCAATTCCCGTTATTTTCGTGTGCCCACCCCATCTCATTCGTTTCTTTGTTCGCTCCCCGGAATTTTGAGATTTCCGGCTTCTTCCCCCGGCGAGATGTAATTCCAAAAAAAAAAACGGAAAACGATGCGAATGAATTAGGTTTGATTGGTCAGGATATGGAAGGAAAGGGATTTTTTTTTTTGGAGTCCTGATCGTATTCCCACCACTACCACCACAAGAAAGGGATGAATGAATGTAACGGAAAGCAACACTAACAGAAACTATATCGGGCTTTTCCATTCAGGCCCTTTTCTTTTATCTTTAATTTCTTTTCTTTTGGGCCTTCAGATATTAGCCATGCACAACGAATCCAGTTACGTGGCAGATTATTCATGACGTGCTAGCCCATCATAGGGCATGATATATACGCATGGCCCACATCAGGCCACGTCTGTGATGCACATGATCTGTCACTTGCCAATCAGCAATTTGCTGACATGGCAATCATGATGACACGAAATGAAATTTGCTGATATCCCATACGATGACCTGACAAATATGCCATGACATGGCAAAAAAAAGTGAAATATTGTGATGGCATAGATCAGTTTGACTTCCTATGCAACCAGCCCACAGAATTCAACCACCTGTCATCTAATGAATAAAACAACCTGTGGGTCATCAATTTTTACAGCTTGGTTTATAATAACATAAAATCCAATACCCAAAAGGAAAAACAGAGTTGGCTAATTACACGATACTCCACAATTCAGATACCACAATTAGCCACACTGCATCTGTTCAATTAGAATGATGGACCCATATGTTACTTGTTCAGGAATACAAATATAATATCATACAATACAAACGTCTCTCTCACGCACACAGATACATATACTACTAGGCTACATATGCACGAACGGAGAGAACAAAACTATCAATCCTTCTCTTTATCTCCTCCGGATTGGCACCCACTAGCCTGTCAACTTGAGCACCATCTTTCATCACCACAAACGTAGGCATTGCCTTCACCTCCAACTTAGAAGCCACATCCTAGCCCAACCACACAAACACACACACACAAATGCATTCAGAATACTGACCAACTTTAACAAGAGAAAATATCAAAGATAAACATCAATTTGCAAGTCCTTCTGATATGAACCAAGTTAGGGACAAGATCAAGATTAAAAAATGAACTAGCAAGGAGTTCTCCTTCTAAAGGAGAAACACATCATAAAAGCTTCAAAACTTGTCATCTTTGAAAACTGTCATATTTGAATTTGTCTTAATTGGACTTGTCATACTTGGAGCTGTTATATTTGGAATTATCATTTTTAAATTTGTTTTATTTATATTTGTCATATTTTAAGTTGACATATTTGAACCTGCCTTATTTGGACAATCTTCTTCATAAGGGCAAAATAGTCATTTATGTGCTTTCATTCATGTATGGAACCTCAAAGAAATAAAAAAGTCTAACTCTACAAATGGAAAAAATTTGCACAAAAATATTCTAGAATGTTCTAAAAAGGTTTTAGAATATTCTAAGAAACTTCCAAGAATATTTCAAGTATTATTGGTAAAAAAATAAAAGTTCTAAACAAAAACTAATGGAAGGATGATATATATGGAAAAAAATCAAGTCAAAATATCTTTTCAATATTGACAATATTTAAAATATCATTTTTTCCTTTTCTAATTAGGAATTTTTGTTATTTTCTTATGTAATAAACTTTTTATATAGTTAGGAAGATATCTAATGTATTTTTTAGTTATTTTCTATTTAACTTATGAGTATCATTTTTCCTAAATAGATTAGACAAATTACAAATACTAATTAGAAAGTAATTCTTAGGGTTTTCTAGAAGTTTTGTAAAGCCATAAATAGTCCTTATTGTTCAGCCAAATGGATCAAATGAATGAAGAA
Source organism: Omphalea diandra (assembly GCA_949677035.1). Classification (NCBI taxonomy): domain Eukaryota; kingdom Viridiplantae; phylum Streptophyta; class Magnoliopsida; order Malpighiales; family Euphorbiaceae; genus Omphalea; species Omphalea diandra. The sequence continues at coordinate 7,568 of CATIWR010011442.1, forward strand.
TATTTCTTTAAGCAAATTACTTGTGAGAGTCAAATCTCTTCTTGAGTTATTAATAGGACTTAGTGATATTGTTAAGTGAATTATTAATAATTTCACAAACTCGTTTAATGTAGATCTTGAATTACTTAGTTAATTTAAGGTTGAGATTAACACTTTTTGAATTTTTATAATTCAAGTTACTATAAATAAGTTTTACAAATGTCTAATTGGGATTTGAGAGTTTATCTTGTTTTGATTTTTGAATTAAAGCTTGTGATTTGTGCTACATACGAATTAGAATTCAGAAATCAATCTCGTTCGAAACATTTGGTATCAGAGCCAATGCTAAATTCAAGATCAAAAGTATCTATCTGTATGTTCTTACATTGTTCTTAATTCATCCATTCACATTCTTCAAATTTCTTCTCCAATTCTGTCATATCTCAATTCTTGCATCCAAATTTGTTTTTTTTTCATTGTTTTTACCTTCATTAGTTTTGTTTCATCATCATATATAACATTGAAAAAAATCATATTCAAATTCTTTCAAAATTTCATACTTATGCAAAAATTCCTTAAATTAAGGAACTTTGCAAAATCTTTGATTTTTTGTGTTTCTTCCATTCAAATTCAAATTTCTGCATCAATTAACCCTTTTTGTGTCCTTAATTACAGAATTAAAATGTTTGATTCAAGAAAGTTCTTGAAATTTGGGAGTTGTCAAAATCTACTTAAATTAAGAAAATTTTGATTTTAACTTGTTTCTTGCAATTTCTTCATTCTTCTTCCTTTCAAATTATTTCTTTTTGTTATTAATCATCTTTTTGGTATTTTCTGAAGTCTAGAGTCGAACCATAGCTCAGAATTCAAAGGAGGGTAAAATTATCAAAATACCTCTACAAGTATTAAATTCGATTTCTTTGAATTTTTTGAGTTGTTTTTTTGTGTTTTTTGCAATTCTAAGTTTGATTTTAGCTTCAAAAGTTAAAGAAAAAAAAGAAAAAGAAAGAAAGAAAGCCAAAAAAAAAAAAAAAAACAAAGAAAAGAACATAAAAGAAAAAAAGAGGAAAAAAAAGAAAATAAAAATTGCAACGGTATTGTTACAAAATCAATTCTAAAATTTCCTTTCTAATTCAGCCTAGGCTTACTTCTTACCATATTGTTGAGGTTAAGACACCAATTTGCACTTACAAAGTTTCTTCTAAATTCTTATATTATTATTAGGTCTTTAAAAATTTGTTATTGCAACCAATTGTGTTCTTTTCAATTCTTTTATTTTCTAAGTGTTTTAAGAACTAGTTTTTACTTATTTGTGTTCGGTTTAAACTTCACTTGACATAAAGTAACTTAGTCCTCAAAGAACTTAAAGAAAAGAAACTTGAGAGGTAAAAGGTAAAGAGTAGTGAACTCATAAAAGGGTAAAAGCCTATTTTGAGTAAACACGAAAGGAGTATCATTTTTTTAATGTAAACATGTGAGGAAGTGTTTGTGAGGATTTTATTTGCTTTCTTGCTTTTTCTTATACAATGACAGGTTTGAAAGAGATAAAAATGGATGAATTTACGTGCTCCATAAAAGGTATGTTAGATCAGATGAAGTAGTTGGCAGATAATCATTCAAATTTAAACCAAGAGTTGAGTCGAGCTTGCAATAACAACTACAAGCCAAAAATGATAAAATTGTATGGAAAAGAAGGTTTTGAAGAGTACTTAGCATGGGAAAAGCAAGTAGAAATCGTGTTTGAATACCACAACTTTTTTTAGGAAAATAAGGTAACGACTATTGTTGTTAGCTTTGAAGATGGTGTCTTGTTATGACGGAAACAATTATCATACGCTAGAGAGTATTATAAAGAGAAGATTACGAAAAAAGTATGCCCCAAATTCTTATGAAAAATTGTTTCCAAGGCCTACACAAGCTTATAAAACTACCATTGATGATGAGATTCATGTTTCTAAAGGTACATTTGACATTCAAACTTTTTCTTTACATGTTAATACAAGCATTAAAAGCCAAAAGCTTGAACATGTTTGCACAATATTGAAAGATGGTGATAGTACTAGCTTACATGATGTAGAGATACCACCATTAGAAGTTTGTTCAAATGTTCAAATTGTAAATCTCAATCATGATGATGTATTGGTTGTAAACAACGATGATGGTGTTCAAAAAGAAAATATAACGAAAATAGAGAGATAGTGTGCATGAGAGTGAAAAAGAAATAATTATTGTGCAGTAAAAGAGAATTGCGTGAAAATAATAGAGAGGTGTGATCCTAGAGAGGAAAAAGTAGAGCTTAGAGTGGAGGCACCAAACCCAAGAAAGGTGCATTCAAAAGGAGAGGATGAAAAAAATAAACATTTATGTGAAAAAGAGAATGATGAGAGCTATTTTCCCAAAAGACCACAATAATGTTTTTGTTCAAAGGGATGCATTATACTACTAATCAAATTTACAATATTTTGTATAGTACTTTTATGTCTCTTTAGCAAGGTTATGAAGAATGGTTTTCAATGGAGGAGCCTAGCAAAGAAGTCAACTTAACTCTTAATATTGATGATGGTGTTATGATGAAGAAAGAAATTGCAAATTTGTGTACAAGGGAGTTTTCTAATTTTTGTTTTGATGATTGTGCTTGTTTATGTGTTTTAGACGTAGTTCTTTTTGTTTTATGTATTGTTTACGTGTTTCTAATTTATTTTCTTCTTTAAATACTTTCTTTTGCATTTTAAAGGATTCTTTTTGTTCTAAATATTTTTCTCATTCTCTTAGCATTTATGTTTCTTCTTCAAATTGTTTTTCATGTTTGTCTTCTTATTTTCAACATGATAGTTCTTCTTATTCATGTTTTAATGCTTTTAATCCTTTCTCTTTTAATGATAAATATTTTCTTCATATCTGAGGAGTGTTCCCTGAAGGTCCCATGAAACAAGGACGATGGATTGTATAAATAATCCACTTATTCAGGGCTATTTGTGGTTCACAGTTCTGGTACTTAGCCTTTAAGGTACTTATCCAACGATCCATTGGTTGAAACCATTCAAGAAACGTCACCATTAGAAAAGCCTGATAAACAAGCAGTTGTTCAGTAGCAATTTGACATATTTTTGTATAAGTGACTGGCGTCCGGATTTTCAGAGGAAGTCCAGCTCTCAAAAAGGACTCTTCAATTTGTCTAGAACTGATAGTTCAGTTTTGGACTGTTGAGGAGGAAGGTACAGAGGTAGATGCCTCTGTTGAGTTGGTAGTGGTAGTCATTAGAATGAAAGGGATTGTTTGAGATCTTGGGCTTTCAGAGCCTGGATAAGAACTTCCAGGTTTAATGGGTTTTGAGTTAAGACAGGCTTTAGCTGGAATAGTGAAGGAACTTTTGTAAAGGACTGAAAATATCCTTTAAACTTAAAGCCCGTAGGAAGAATTTTGAGCTTAGCCAACTTTCAATATATATCAAACCCAATAACCACATCTTTATTGGGTAATGCAGAGCCTAAGAACCGACAATGAACTTGACATCCTGGAAAGAATTGGACTGTAATGAGCTTCTTAGTAATGAACTTTGTATTAAAAATTGTTTCATTTTGCTGCCTGAAAATATCGCTTATAAGGTGTCCAATAATAATCTTATTGGACTAGGATAGTTAATCCTAAGTTTAGAACTTCTTTTGATTTTGACAAAGGAGATTGATCATTACTAATATTTTTATTAAGTGTTGATTTTGCAGTAAAATAAGTCTCTCAAGTTAAGGTCCAATTGTCACAGTAGAATTCGCGGTCCGAGTCGTGCCGGAGTCGAGACCACAATTTTCAAAGAATTCCAAATGAGAATCAATTCCACAATCGGAGTTTGACAAGTGTTCTAGGAAGCCATTGGAAATCAAAAATCGCGAAGGCTACATGTTGGGAGTGACCGCAATTTGAGAAGTAAAAATTGCAGATTTTGACAGACTGATTATCGGTTAGAATAGCGGTCTACACAAATGAATTAGCGACCGCAATTTATGCTGGCTGAAGAAACACAACGACTATATTTTCCTAAAGCACTATTGAAAACTAGTCGTTATAAAACTAGCCGTTAGAAAACTAGCCGTTATAAAACTAGCCGTTATAAACTAGCCGTTATAACCTAGTCGTTAGTTTATTCGGTGGAATTTGGATATAAATACTCCACCAAGCATTAATAGCAAAGATCAAGAAATTTATTATCAAGAGAAAAAACTCTCAATCTTTGCTACTCATTTCTTTCAATTTTCTTTGTAATATTGTTAATTGTTGGGTGTGAGCATTAAACATCATATTGTAAGGTTGTAGTGTGAGCCTGCAAAACACTTCAAGACAGGTTTAAGTGTGAGCCTTGTGAAACACTTGAGTGAGGTTGTGTGTGAGCCTGTAAAACACATTGTTGTAAGGTTGTGTGTGAGCCATCAAAACACATTTGTACAAGTTTGGTGTGAGCTTGAAAACACCTACTAATAGTGAAATACCCAATTGGTGAATTGGGGAGTGGACGTAGGGTCGTTTATACCCGAACCACTATAAATCGTTTGTCTTCATTATTCTCATTATTCTTCCCCTCTTCTTTATTTTTAAATTTTTATACACCAATTCAACCCTCATTCTTGGTGCCAAGGGCCAACAAGTGGTATCAGAGCAAGGTTTTCACAAATCAAACCTCCATTGGGTGAAACAAGATCATGGCACAAGAAGTAAACCACTCACAACTAAGGCCTTATTTTGATTGAACAAACTATACTCATTGGAAGTATAGGATGGAGATCTACCTGGACATAGATGTGGTGGACCTTTGGGATGTAGTTATCAAGGAATGGAAGCCACCTACGAAAGTTGTGGATGGCAATGAAGAACTAATCCTAAGGGATGAATGGGTTGAAGCTCATCGAAAATCAAATGGCAGGAACAAAAGAGCAATGACTATTCTCCTAAGCTCACTTTCAAAAGAAGAGATTGAGAGAGTGCAGCATTGTCAAACTGCACATGCCATATGGAAGACCTTGGAGAACTATCATGAAGGCACTACCTTGGTCAAGTCAAGCCGTTTGGAGATGTATGTCATTGAATGGGAACTCTTCATGATGAAGGACAATGAAAACATCGCAGAAATGACAAACCGCCTCTTGTCCATTGTCACCAACATGAAGAAGTTTGGAAGAGCTCTCACTAATTATGAGGTAAACACCAAAATCCTTAAAACTCTTCCACTTGACAAATTTGGGGCTAGGGTGTGCAGTATCCAAGAATCCAATCTAGAAATTGGAAAGGTCCCAACAGATGTGCTCATTGGCAAACTCTT
>CATIWR010011444.1:0-45204 GCA_949677035.1 Omphalea diandra
ACACACACACACACACATATATATATATATATATATATGTTTGGAAATAAGTTCTGTGGGATCACATTTTTGTAAAAAAGAATAATACAAAAGAGATACATAAAACTAGAAAGTTGGAGAATCATCTTTAGAAAATTCTTCATCTTCACTACAATCTTCACCTTCAACCTTATCTCCATCCTCTACATCATCATTTCCTTCTTCTTCATGAGTATCATCAAACTCGATGATGTTCGAAAGATGGCAAGGAAAGACTCCCAACTTTTCTTGCAAATCAATCATATCACTCTGCAGATGAGTGGAACAAAAATCTCCTTTTCATCATCCTCATCAACTTATCAAACTTTTTGTTGATGGTTGCAAGGGAGATTTTTGCCTTAGGCTTTGGTTGAGGAGGGATGGATGAAGCTTCTTCTTCAATAACTAGTCTCTTTCTTTTGGAAGCTTATGAAGTCTCCATTTTCTTTACTCTAATGGCACCTAGGCTATACGCATAGGTGTCCGGATGAATAGCTTTGGCGTTGATAAGGTAGGTGAGATCAATGAAGTTTTGTGAAGGGAGAAGTTTCTTGGTGAGGAATTTCTCATTTTTCTCATCAAGTGCTCTTACAAAGCGGTAAATGGTTGTGATATGTGAAGGTAAAAGCTATTGGCTCTTGGATTTGGTACTCATGTGAATCAATTGATCCATAAGATACCGGCTAGTTTGAATTGGTTTATTTTTGACAAGGTATAAAAGAAATGTCAAGCCTTTCTGTGATACTTTCTCGTTACCATCACCTCTAGCATTTACCAAAAAGGTGATGATACGATGGAGTATCCAAAATGGTAGGGTCTTAATTTGTTTGGCTAAGGAGGATAGTGGGTCATGTTTGGTTTCAATCGAAATTTTCAACCAAAATTCGGAATAAATAACATCAAGTGTAGAGACCATGAATGGAATGTTTTCTCCAACTTGAAGATTGAAGAGAGAAGAAAGTTGGTCAAAAGTAATATAAAAAGGATCGCCAAAGGCCTAGAATACTAACCTGTATTGCCCTGCTCGTGAATTGGTTTTACGACTCAATTGGATAGTGCACATGAATTCTCGCACAATTTCTTCATAACCGGGTTTATCCTGAAAGATGAACTCGTTCCAACCTAAATTGGAGAGGAAAGCACGAATCTCTGCATTAATACCTAAGGTTTATGGCATAAAGGTATAAGGAATCTTATTGGGGAGGATGATTTTTTAAGAATTGGCTTTGTACCTTGCTTTCTCCTCCTTGGTAATAATGCCTTTCATTAGGTAGAGTACAGGTGGTGCAGGTGGCTGAGTCAATGCCTTGCTCTTGTCAGCTCTGGACATGTTCTTTAGAGCCATTTCAAAGGATGAAGAGGATTTAAAGATTTTACAAAGATTTGAAAGAGAGAAAATGATGTTAGAATTGAAGTGAGGATGATACTATTGAAGGGGGTATTCATAGCCATTTAAAGTCTCTGTAAACCGCTAGAAATGGCTACAAATAAATTGATAAAGAGATAGAAACGGTTGGTAGTCAAATCACTTAAATGTCTAGGCGGTTACCTTAATTTGCATCCGCGAATCCATAAGTCATGACCGCGAATTCTAACAAATGTGAGTAACAGACAAATTTTTCTCGGGAATACGCGCTTCAACGATAAAAAATTTGAATTCTTGACCAAAATTCACAGTGGAACTTGATTCTCGTGACCACTATTTGATGTTTGACAGTCGAGTGACTAAGACTTGTAATTCGCGACCGTGAAGATAAGATAGCGATCACGAATTATGAGTCAGCAAGGATAATAATGAAGAAATAAGTTTTGAAAGAATCAAATGTGTGATCCACTTGGAAAATGCCACACAGAAAATATAGTACAAATAATTAACAAACAACATATATAACAATCATAAATAAGATCAAATTTTCACTTTAGGAAGCTTCCATCAAGCATTCCTAATTCCCTTGTAATGAAGTTCATTCTTTCTTCATTGAGAGATTTAGTGAAAATATCTGCAAGTTGATGATTTGTGTCAATAAACTCTAACACAACATCACCCTTTTGCACATGATCTCTAAGGAAATGATGTCTAATATCTACGTGTTTGCTCGTAGAATGTTGGATGAGATTCTTAGAAAGATTAATAGCCCTAGTGTTATCACATTTAATAGGAATGTGATCAATCACTTTGCCAAAATCCTTCAATTATTATTTCATCTAAAGAATTTGGGTGCAACAATAACCCGCAATAACATACTAGGCTTCTGCGGTGGATAAGGCAACCGACACTTGCTTTTTGCTAAACTAAGATACTAAGCTTTCTCTTATAAATTGGCAAGTCTCGAAAGTGCTTTTTCTATCAAATAAGCTACCCGCATAATCTGCATTCGAATATCCTATGAGACTAAAGGATGATTCCCTAGGATACCATAACCCTAAGTGAATTGTGCCATGCAAATACTTAAAAATTCTCTTAACAATATTTAAATGAGATTCTCTAGGAAAGGATTGGAACTTAGTACACATACAAACACTAAACATGATATCTGGCCTAGAAGCAGTAAGATAAAGTAAAGATCCGATCATACCTCGCTATCTCTTTTCATTTATCGTCTTGTCTGATTCATTTTTGTATAGTTTGATAGTACCACTCATGGGGATCTTAGCTACTTTACAACCAACCATGCCAAACTTCTTGAGTATTTCCCTTGTGTACTTGGCTTGGTTGATGAAGAACCCTTATTTGGTTTATTTGATATGTAGACCAAGAAAGAACTTGAGCTCTCCTATCATGCTCATTTCAAATTTTCTAGTCATACACTTAGCAAAATCCTCACAAAGAGACTCATTAATAGTACCAAAAATGATATCATCAATATAGATTTAAATAATTAGTGTATCATGCTTGTGCTTTTTAACAAATAGTGTGGTGTCCACCTTTCCTTTTTCAAAATCATTTTTCAAGAGAAATGAACTAAGCCTTTCATACCAAGCTCTTGGAGCTTGTTTCAACCCATATAAGACTTTGTTCAATTTAAAAACATGGTTTAGAAAACAATGTGACTCAAAACCAAGAGGTTATTCAACATAAACTTCCTCCTCAATTATTCCATTCAAAAATGCACTTTTAACATCCATCTGAAAAAGCTTAAAATTCATGTGGCATGCATAAGCTAACAGTATCCTAATGGCCTTTAATCTTGCAACGGGAGCAAAAGTTTCATTATAATCTTTGCCTTCCTCTTGGTTGTATCCTTTAGCAACTAATTTAACTTTATTTCTAGTGATAAGACCTTGCTCATCTAACTTGTTCCTAAACACTCATTTGCAACCTATAATGAAGTGTTCCTTAGGCCTAGGGATAAATAAGTTCCCATACCTTGTTTCTCTCAAATTGGTTGAGTTTCTCTTGCATAGAAAACATCCAACTATCATCATCAAGAGTCTCATTAATTGATTTTGGCTTAAGTTAAGAAACAAAGGCATGATTATTATCTAATACTTACACCCTTGGAGGTATCACCAATGATCAAGTCCTTAGGATGATACTTGAAAAATCTCCAATCTTTGGGTAGATCTTGGCTTGACTCATCTCTTTGTTGATGTTGTGGCTCCTCATCTTCCTTTGATGATTTATCTCCTTCCTTGCTTTTATCCTCTCTTCTTGTGGTGTCTTCCAATTCCAACTTTTCAAAATCACCTACAAGATCATCGATAAAAACACCTTTCCCAAGATCAAGTTTACTAGATTCATCAAGAGAACATTCATAGACTTCTCAACTACCATTGAACATTTGTTAAAGATTCTATATACCTTGCTAGAGGTGGAATAACTTAAGAAAATTTCTTCATTAGTTTTTAAGTCAAATTTCCCAAGATTATCCTTGGTATTTAAAATAGCACTTACATCCAAATACTCTTAGGTATGAAATTTTGGGCTTTCTAACATTTTATAGCTCATAAGAAGTTTTATTGAGAATGAGTCTTTTGAAAACTCTATTTGCAATGTAACATGAAGTATTAATAGCTTCGGCCCAAAAGTAATTCGGTAAAGAATACTCATTGAGCATAGTCGTAGCCATTTTTACTAGTGTTCTATTTTTTCTCTTTATGACACCATTTTGTTGTGGTGTCTTAGGAGTTGAAAAATTATGAAAAACTCCATTCTCCAAATAATAAGTTTCAAAAGACTCATTTTGAAATTCCTTTCCATGGTCACTTCTAATAGAAGAAATGAAGTGACCCTTTCATTTTAAACTCTTTTTACAAAACTCTTGAAAGCTTCAAAAGTATCACTCTTATGAGCTAAGAAGGATACCCAAGTAAACCTAGAATAGTCATCAATTAGGATTAGTGTAAAATGATTTCCACCTAAGCTAGCACTCCTAGTAGGTCCTATCAAGTCCATATGAACTAATTGAAGAGGTCTAGTAGAATTTACAACATTTTTTGCTTTGTGGGAGGCTTGATGCTGCTTCCCCATTTGGCAAGGACCACATGTCTTATCTTTAGTGAAATTTAGCTTGGGAAGGCCTTCCACCAACTTTCTTTTAGATAGGCTTTAAAGAAGATCCATGCTTAGATGCCCAAACATTCTATGCTATAATCAAGCTTTATTGCTTAAAGACATAAAACACTTAAAAGATTGATTAGCCAAATTGTCTAAGTCAATTGAGTATGTATTATTTTTCCTTTCACCCTTGAAAATAACCTCATCATCCACTAAAGTGGTGACTTGGCATTCCCTATGATCAAAGGTGACTTTATTACCTTTGTCACATAATTGACTTACACTCAACAAATTATGTTGTAAGCTATTAGCTAATAAAACATTATCAATTAATGAACAACCATTCTTACCAATGGTTCCAATGCCAATTACCTTAACCTTGGAATTGTTACGAAATGTGACATCTCTACCTTATTTTTCCTTCAATATCGTGAATAGCTTTCTATTTCCAGTCATATGCTTGTAATATCCACTATCCACATGCCAATTGCTTGATTTGGTGGCTGCCACATTTCCTTACATAACAAAAGTGAGTTACCTTTTCTTAGGTACCCAAGCATACTTGGGTCTTAGGGGTTTAGGAGTTGAAGGATCATCTAATTTGAGGTGAGCCTTCCTAATTAAATAATGAATGTTAACATGCCTAAATTTCATGTAATAATGGCATTGGAGTTTTGACTTACGAGTCTTTCTCCTATGCACATGTTTAGTATGAGTAGGAGGCCTTCTCATACCTTGACTATGTGAATGCATGCATATGCATGTGTGATGAGTAGTAGTAGAAAATGTCTTATGAAATTGAGCATGCTGTTTGTTGTACATGTAGGCATGGTTAGCTCTTTGAGTCTTGGCTCTTAAGCTTGGGAGAGCCTTTTCTTTGCCTTTAGGCTTAGGAAGCTTAGTGCTAGGAGCACTTTTCTTCCTAATTACCTCAACTCTTGAGGTTTGAGGTTCTGAAGATCTAACAAATGTGGTTTGAGATGATGAGGAGGCTCCATTGAAGCCTAGACCATGTCTAATTAATGGTGGTGTTTATGACACAATTGATGTGTCCAAGGCTTCCTTTCCTTTATAGAACTTGGAGATTGAGCTTCTAAGCTCAATGACTTTTCCCATTAGAGAGTCGTTCTCTTTTCTTAATGAAGCTAATGAAAAAGATGATGTAGAAAGATTTTCCACAGATTTTTTGAGCTCATCATTTGATGTTCTCAATTCGCTTACAATGTCATTGAGGGATTTATAATCATCCTCTAATTTTTGACATTTTCTTTTGTAAGACTTTATTTATGACTTGTATTTGTCACATCTCATAGTTAGAGCCTCTAGAAGCTCTTTATCTATCTCATCAAATTTGTCAAAATCAGAATGAGAAGAAGTACTTACCTCATTTGTAGAATCTTCTTGTGCCATGAAACAAATGTTAGCAAATTCTCCTTATCTTCATCTTCACTTGAGTTGTCATCCCAAGTGGCTGAAAAACTCTTATTCTTCTCCTTGTCCCATCTCTTCTTCTTCTTTAATTTGGGACAATCATACTTGATGTAGTCTTGCTTGCCATATTCATAGCAAGTGACATCATTGGATCTCTATCTTGGATTAAGAGCTGTCTTCTTGAAGCTTTTTCTTTCTTTTATTTTTCTAATAAACTCCTTTGTCCTTTTTGAGAGCATTGCTAGCTTCTCTTCTTTTCTGTCACTTTCTTCATCACTTAAGGTAATTTCTACATTATTCTCATTTGTTAAGGATTTGAGTGCTAAGGTTCTTCTTTGTTTTTTTGGTTTATCTCCTTATCCTCTTAACTTCTTCATTTGCTCATTTTTTGTAAGGCCAACTCATGAGTTAAGAGTTTGCCTATCAACACATCTGTTGGAACCTTCCCAATCTTTCAATTAGACTCTTGGATGCTGCGCACTCTAGCACCAAAATTATCTAAAGGTAGAGTTTTAAGAATTTTGTGTTTACCTTATAGTTCATGAGAGTCCTTCCAAATTTTTTCATGTTGGTGATGATGGATAAGAGTTTATTCATCATTTCAGTGATGCTTTCATGGTCATTCATCATGAATAGCTCCCATTCTGTCATGTACATCTCTAACCATCTTATGTTGTGCCTTCATTGTAGTTCTCAAGAGTCTTCCAAATGGCATGTGCTGTTTGGCAATGTTGCACTCTTCCAATCTCTTCTCTAGAGAGAGAGCTTAGAAAAATGGTCATTGCCCTCTTATTTTTTCCATTTTATCTCTTGTGAGCTTCAACCCATTCTTCTCTTAGAATGAGTTCTTCAATTCCAACCGCTACTTTAGTAGGTGGCTTTCATTTTTTGACAACTACATCCCAAAGGTCCACTACATCTGTATCAAGTTAAATTTCCATCCTATACTTCCAATGAGTATAGTTGGATCCATCAAAATGAGGTTTGAGGTGTGAGTGGATTCCCTCTTGTGCCATGAACTTTGCTCACCCAATTAAGGCTAAAATTGTGAGACTTGGCTTTGATACCACTTGTTGGCCCTAGGCACCAGGAAGGGGGGTTGAATTGGTGTATAAAAAAAATTAAGAGTAAGGGATAGAGAAGAGTAGAAAATGAGGCATATGATATATAGTGGTTCAGGTATAATCGACCCTACGTCCACTCCCTATTCTTTCCAATTAGGTGTTCCACTAACTCAAAATGGTGTTTCTAAGCTCACACCTAACTTTTACACTTTGTGTTTTCAAGGCTCACACAACAACCTTTACACTTTGTGTTTTCAAGGCTCACACAATAACCTTTACACTATGTGTTTTTAAGGCTCACACAACAACCTTTCTTGAGTGTTTTCACAGACTCACACTACAACCTTTAGACTTGGTGTTAATGTTCACACCCAACACTTACAATCTCATAAAGAAGAGAAAAAAATGAGTAGCAAAAGATTAAGGGCTTTAACATAAGTAATGAATTCTCTTTCTTACTTATTTATCACTGTTTGGTGGAGTATTTACACCCCATACCCGCCAAAGAAACTTAGTCTTTAAAGCTCAACAAATCTTTAAGTCATGCTAGGCAGATTCTGCATTAATTGCATGTCAGGCAGGAGTCACGGTCGCGAAATCTAAATTTCCATATGAAAGCCAAAAATTGGGCAAAAAAACTTGTTTGTGTCTAATGGCTAGTCCACATGCCAGCTTCTCATTGGTCCATTAGGAAAATATAGTCATTGTAGTCTAACTACTCATAAAAATTGTAGTCGCGATTCTTCTTTATATAGGGCACAATCGAGGATGCAAATTCTTCTATTTGAAAGACATTCTTCTTCTTCTTGAATCGCGATCGCTACCCAAAATGTCGCCCTTGCAAATTTTTTTCTCCAACGGATACCTGGGATACTTGGCATGTTATGATTGTGGATTGGCTTCCCTCTTTAATCATTTTGAAAGTCGCAGTCACGACTGAGGTGTGACACATACCGTGAATTTGTCTGTGACTTTGGCACTCCCATCTTTGGATAAGTCACGATAGCAATGATGCCCGCGAATCCTTCTAGTCGAGTTTCACCCTTTCTTTGAACTAGGTCGTGATTGCGAATTACATACCATTGACCGTAAATTTGGATGAACTTTGCCTTCTTGAAGATTATGCAATCCTTCCAACTTCCAATTGAAATCTAATTTAATTTCTACAAAATAACACTCAATTGAAACATTAGATATGATCAATATCCTTTGTCAAGAACAAAAGAGGTCCAAGACTTAGGATTAACTATCCTAGTCCAACACTATGATCATTAGAGATGAGTTACTGCTTGCACACTTAGTTGAAGGATTTAAGGTTAAAAAACTTTAAGGGTTAAGGAATGGAAGTCATAGCAAACTTAGTTGAATAGTCTAATGGGCATTACTTCCTTTCAACAGGTGTTGGAAAAGTGCTCTAATTTGAACCATATTCTCTAAACCTTACAATGTGTGTTGGAAAAATACTCAAGTTTGCACTGCACCTTATATACCTCCTAATGGGCTACACTTAATAAAATAACAAGCATGGAGATGTGTCCAATAGGTGTGTCAAAATCTCCAATAGGAGTTGAATCACTTTTGGAATTTCTGAAAAATAGACCATGAAGCTCACACTTTGTAAAAATCAATAACAAACGTTGATTATACTCCAACGAACATTAAATTTCAAATCAATAATTGTAGCATATATCAAACAACTATTGGAGAAAAAAATGGAATGAACAGAAAAAAAGGATAGGAAAGAAAGAGCCTCAAGTTACCAATTTTCAACAGCTAGTTTCAACAAGCATGTTGTTGAAACCAACGACCGTTGAAGTTAAATATTGACTGTCAACCACCTATTTGTGTGAAATCAACAAGGGTGATTTCTCCAGGAATGAGTGTGGAATCTCTTCAATGGGTGTTGTTGCATACAATTATAATGTGAAGTGACAGTTCTTTTTTCTAACGGCTAGTTTCTTGTTTATGTATATAAAAAGAACTGTTCTCAATAGAAAAAGATAGCAAATTGTGCCATTAAGTGAGGAATCTATTGTAAAAGCAATTCTAAATAAAAAAGGCTAATATATTATGATTAAGAAGTGATCTAGCATTCAAAAGAGACTCATTGATCAAGCTTGAGAAAGAACTACAACAAATTATCTTCAAAATAAAATTTGGAGGATAAGTTTCTCAAGAACCCACCTTACACTCTCACTCACATCAAGCATACCTTATGAATATACTTTGATCATTTATTCTTCCTTGAGTATGAGAGTTCTCCTCCTCCTAAAAGTGTTATAATCTTATGTTATATAACTCAGTGTTGAGAAACCCTTTGAAAGTAACTCTTGTGAAAGGTTTAAAGTAGTACTTGTAAACTACTTGGGGATGAGGTCTAAGTAGTACTTGCAAGGGGTTGATAGTGCCTAAAAATCCATCTTTTGTAAAGGCTTGGTAGTACTTAAAAACTTACCCTTGTAAAGGTTGTTGATAGCACCTTAAGTTATTTGTACAATGAAGTCTCTATTAGGAATACTAGAGGAGAGGACGAAGGCAAGTTTTGTTGAACCTCTATAAATCATAGGTGTTGATTCTTCATTAATTTATGTATTTAGTTTCAATTTCTAAATTTGCTTTTGCCTTAGTCAATCCCCCTTCTAGGGCATCTAGGGACAACACCTTCATGGTCATGTTTATTATGGGAAGTGAATGCCATATAACCTTAGTTATTCTAAACCTTGGTGCACCCTTCTTCCTCTATAAATGTCATACCATTTAGAGAGGAAAAAGAGGTCTGGAAAATTTTAATTAAACTCTGCCAAAATCTCTTCATAAACACCCTTAAACACATAAAACTTAAACCCTAATTCATAAACACTCAAATTCAAGGTAAAGCAAGGCCCTTTACATTTCATTTCTAAGCATTCCCAATTGTATTTTAGAGGATCAAACTATAACTAAGTGCCTCCAAAGGCAAGAAAGAAATCAAAATGCATCCTAGACCTGTTTCCTTTTTTTTTTTTTTTTTTTTTTTTTTCTTTTGAAAAGCTATATTAAGAAGGCTATACAAACCTCTTTGTGGTCTATACAAAATTCCATATTGGCTATACAAACCATAAGTTGGTTTGTACAACCTTATTTTCTTAAGAAAAAATTATGAAAATGATCTTCCTTTCTACCCAGATTCCTTTTTTTATTTAGCTATTCTGGATACCTTGGGAGCTCAAATAATAGAATATGAGATAGCCTTCATGGGCTATGACCTCTATTCCATTAAAACTAAGGGCTAGGATTAAAGTTTCAACTTGTTTTCTTGAGTTGAACAATGATGTTTTCATTGCACTTGTGGTACACCCTTTGTACTCATCTATAACATTTTTTTTAATGATTTTAGCCATAATTAAGTGATGGAATTTGACCCCCCTATGACCTCTAGAGCTCCTCCACTTGTTACATCCCATATATAAAGTCTTTTGCATGTTGGCCTTATGAGTTTCCATTTTGAGTTTGTAAACATCTTAGCCTCTCTCTATGGCTAATGGTGTGTTTAGAAATACTGTGACTTTTACAACATAAAATGGAGGAGGGTTCAATAACCCTAGGATCCCATGTGCCATGATTCTTGCCTTAGGCTTTTAAGATCCTCCAAATTGAACTTATATTCCATGCCATGTTTAAAAATTCTATGTTTTATGATTCATGCATTTTGCCTTATGCATTATTATTAATATTGAAATGTAATTCATATTATATTGAGATGTTTTTTATTATTTACTTAGAAATATGTTTAGGTTCCTTGACTTAGAGGTAAGGTAAGATGTTTGCATGAGTCTTGTTTTCTTTATTTTGCTATTATTGTCCTCATGATGACTGCTAACTTGTGTGTTTCCTTAGATATAAGTATCCCTTTGAGTTAGGTCATCAATGATGATCTTGATGGTCATCATTTGGAATAATTATGCATGATCTCCTTTTGCCAAGTTTCAGGATTCCCTTCCCCTTAGAGATTAACTGTAACATCTCTATCCTCATTCATTAGCATCTTTATATGAACATATTCATTACATAAATGATTTGCAATCCCACATGAATATATGCATTGAATAAATGATCATTTAGATATATGAATTTGATAAGTTAGGGCACTTGAATATAAATGTGATGTTTATGTAGTTGCATGAAAAATTATCATATGTTGTGTGTATATTATAATATCATAAATAATGGTGTTTTAGAGCTTATTTAAAAGTATAAGAAGCATATGAGGATTAGGAAATGGATGGAGGTGATGAAGAAGGACTAAAAGAGGAAAATAGAACTTTCAACCAATAGTCGTAGGCCACTATGATTTTGTCTTATTAGAGTAATGGTACATATTGAATTTCTCTTCCTTTAAGTGTAGATTTGAGAGGAAAAAATGTGAGGGGAAACAAAAGATAGAGCAAGCTAAGGAAAAAAGAAAGAAAGGAGGAAAAGAAGAAAAAGAAGAAGAGAAAGAAAAAACAAGCTACCAAGGAAGGAACTCTAAGTTTTTCTAGTTTTGGTAAAAGGGGTAAGTGATTTTATCTTCTTTCCACATGAAATTCCTCCCTCATGACATGTCAAACATGCATAATTAGTAAGAATTATGGAGTAATTTGAGGTAAAGCTCATGTATGGAAGTTAAAGTTTAAAAGAAACAAGATTGATTGTGTTGGTTTTGTTGTTAGAGGAGATTTTTGTACCCACGAATTCATAACCTTATAAGAGGAATTAGTGAAAGTGTAAACCATGAAAGTTGTAGCTTTATGCCTTGCCTAAATGCATGTTAAACAGGTTTGCTTAATATGGTGTGTGTGAAGGGCTATGGCTTCTTCATTAGGGCTGGTTCACAAGCTACCGAAATCTCATCAGTCTAACTGTGTTCATATATTTTGATGACTTTATGTGCTGATTTAGACAAAGTGCAAAATATACAATTTGTAGGTCTGTATCCCCTATAAATTATTATAAAATAGTTTTGTTTAATTTATTGTGTGGAAAAAGATATTCCTCTTTCACTCTGACTGACTCTAAACCTAATAAACCCTATTTAATCTCTTAATTGTTTTTTCCAAGAATTTGATCACCATAAAATGGGAATTTGTTGATATGTCAAACTTGAAAGTTGTAGAATTATGTATCATACAATTTCTTGTAAATTAGTTTTTCCAAATATATTATGGGTGAGGAGATATTGCTCTTTTATTGTGACTAATTCTCAAAATGTTGAAACCTACTCACCTTAAGATTGACCATTTATTTTGGTGGCTTTATAGACTAAATTAGACAATGTATTAAACATGAGAAATGTTCATTTATGTATTATGGAACTACTTGTAAATCCCTTTTGCAATTGGATTTTTACAATTTGAGATATGGTTAAAATTATGAGACCTACTCAAACTATGATCACATTAAAATAGGGCAAAATTAAAAAATTCACCATATTTTCTATATGCCTTATAATGATATTAATTTTGACTATACTCTATCATTATGTGTCTAGCTTATGTGAAAAAAGGAATAAAGTCATTTGGATAATTATAGAAAGATTTGTTAGAGTGTAGCAAGGTCAAACTATCATATAAGAAAAAATAGGCATAAACCACTAGGTCCACTTGTATGGAACGTGACCATAGTTGCATACCATGCATGCAAACTCATTTTGACATTTCATAATGATATATCTATCAAATGATAGGATCTTAACACATTAAGGAAGCCCAAGAGAAAACTTCAACTTACCATAAAGGTTGGTTGCCTCAAAGGTGAGTAAAAGCCATAACTGGACTCTAATGTGTATGTGTGATGATTTTATGTTATGGTTGTGTTCTACTATATGTATATGTGATTGAATTGTGACATTTTACATGTGAGTATAAGTCAAGTGAGATTCATATGATCTTAATGATTACTTGGTATACCATTGTGAATGAACACTTGCATATGGAACTAAAAGGATGTTGTGACCGACTTGTCAAACACTTGCAAATCACTTGGAAAAAGGGACCAATATGTCCTATTGTGGCACATGTTATTGATCAAATAAATCATATGTTATATGCTGGCCAGTAAAATCAAATATCACTTGAATCACATGAATTCTCAAGAGTAGTGTTTGCCTTGCAAGTCACGACAAAATCAAATAATATGCTGCATTTGCACTTATATAAGTTAATGCCTATACTTGTAATGTATCTTAATAATTGATTATTGATTGTGCCATTGAAAACTGATTATTATTTTTATTTATGAGTCATGACTCACCAAATCATAATTATTTTTTAAATTACGAAGTATAAGATTTGTGCACTTTGGAGCATAAAGTTTTGCATATAGACACATGAAGCACAAGTCATTGACTGAATTTCCACTCTCTCTCTCTCTCTCTCCTTGAGCCATATACATATAGCTAGTTAAGAATCAATTTATGGTTACCAACATTAAATGGGTTAACATATGTGTATATCAAATACCTATTGGGTTGTGTACGAATGATGACTTAACCTTTATGTATATGAATTTTTGGACATGGATATCATTTTTAATAAATGTAAATGGGTGTTACATTAACTATGTGAATGGTAGATATGCATGACTCACCCTTTGCCATGTTGCATGATCCCCTTCCCATTTAGATTAATTATGTGAACGGTGGATATAAATGACCTCCTTTGCCATGATGCATGACCCTCATCCCTTTTTGATATTGATTATGAGGATAATTTAGCTTAATCAATTTAATTGCATTAGAAACATACTTAGGGGGCATTAATCATATAATTAATAACATTAAAATGGTAAAGTGAACACAAAATGCCTAAAGGCTAGATTCAAATATCTGGGCAATTTAGGGATGCCTAATCTCTTCTCCAAGCCATACCTAATTTTAAAACCTAATCACTAATGGGATGAAGGTGAATTGAGCCTTTTAAATGACTTATTAGGTTCAAATTTTGCTTTGCCCATATTCTTGTCCTAATTAAAGTCAGGTGGTGATTATATTTCTTCTAGGGATGATACCAATGTATGATCCTACTTTGGTCCTTTGTTAACCACCATTTGGATAAAAGGCCTTAAATTTGCATGAGGCCTAAAGGATCCCTTATTGATCTAATCACATGCCACTTTTTGTGGTTCTTAATAATGTAAAACTCATCCTCTCGATCCTCTATTGATTAATAAAAGGATGGAGTTGTAAGTAAGATTTCATTTATTTGAGTAAAAACATCGAAAGTGCTCACAGTGAGGACCCTATTGGGGACTTAAAATTAACTTTGCATTTAATCTCTAATTCATTTTTTACCATTTTAACTTTGAAATTGATTGATCTAAATGGCATTCATGCAACCTTCACACTTCACCACATGCATTAGGTATGCTTTTAGATAAATTATTGGATTCTCGAAATTTGAGACTTACGCTCCATTCGAGCTTAGAATATGGTGAGGTGGGTTCATCACTTATGAGCTAAACACTTTAGAGCATATCAAATAGGGGGGGGGTTACAACAACCATCCCTCAAGCTTGTGGGAGCCATTAATTATAACAACTAACTTAACTATTTAGGTGCATCTAGGAGCCAATAGCACCATTAGAATAAGGTACCTCTCTTGTTTGCATTTCTTCCTCAAAAGAAGAGTTGAAGTCCCTAAAGAACACAATTAGGACTTTCTTTATGTTAATATCATTATTACCCCCATTCCTCTTAATGTAATTACTCTCTTCATGTAAATATTTGTGTATGCCCCCTACCCCACTATGGAAAAGTTTTCATTTGCAACGTAAATACTTGTGTACTTTTCCTTTTCCTTGCTAAAGGGATTCCTTATTTCTTTATTACATATTCCTTCTTCAAGTAATGTAAAAAGTTCTTCTTATTGTACTTTTGTATACCTTTATGTATATGTTTTTTTGAGACTTTGACCCCCTTAGTTTGAGGTGACCATGCATATTCTCTACCTTTTATTGGTGGAAGGATGAGACCCCACCTAGGAAAGAGTCTCTAGACCTCATGTGTGGGAGGAATAAGGTTGGAAGGATCTTTTGCTAATAATGTGTGCATATTATACATATAAACATTAATTGCTTGTACATGCATCATACTAATAACCTTTATATTGTAGCCATCATAACTATATCTAAACTCTTATGGAAGAGAAAGGACAATTGACTTGCTAATGTCAAGCCCAATCCAAAGAGTTAAATGATTCATGGAACTTAACA
Organism: Omphalea diandra; assembly: GCA_949677035.1. Taxonomy (NCBI): domain Eukaryota; kingdom Viridiplantae; phylum Streptophyta; class Magnoliopsida; order Malpighiales; family Euphorbiaceae; genus Omphalea; species Omphalea diandra. Next base: position 15,241 of record CATIWR010011444.1, read on the forward strand.
TACTGCTACAAATTATAGAGAAGATGATGGCCAACTTTAATGGCAAAATGGAGAAGAGGTACAAAAGAGGTGAACAGATTTATTAATGAGATTTTAAAAAGGGAGAAGTATTGCTAGCAAGATTGATAAGAGGAAGGCACCCATGGAGTCACCTTAGCCTGTGTTGATTGATGATGATCCATTTGGGATAAAGGTGTATCACGAGAGTAAGATGGTCAAGGAAGTAGGGAGTATTATTATTGCCTTTGATAAGCCCATGGCAAGTGAGAAAGAGAGCACTTAATTTAATGACTTTGCTAAGTAGTTAGAAAAGATCCAAAAGGCTTTAGGAGCCAAAGGCTTGGAGAAGGCAACTAAAATTAAGGAATTATTCATTCGTAGACTTGAGAAACTTCTAGCTAAAATCAGTATGCCTAAACTTCCTTAGTTTACTGGAACTTAGGATGCTGCTAATCACATCCACTCAAATGTATTGATAATGAAGATGTTTAGGGCCCCTACTAATAATATGCTTAAGCTATTTGAGTTATTATTAGAAGGATATGTGAAGACATGGTGTTATAATATGCTTAAGACAATTAAAGGAAGTTGGAAAAAGTTGACCGAAGCCTTTGAGAAACATTATGCATGTAACTCCACTGTAGAAGTCACTTTGCAAGACTTAAAGTTCTTGAAGCAAAAGACTAGTGAAATCTTTAATGGTTAGATAAGAAGGTGGAAAAAGTTGGCTTCCAAAGAAACCACTAGACCTATAGAAAGAGTGTAAGCAAGGATGATTATAAAGGGGATACTGTTGAGAATAACGACCAAGATCAAAGGTATGTTGGTAAGGAATTTTGAGGGTCTAAGAGAGGCAAGTTTGCAAGTTGAGGAATTAGAGTCTTAATCAAAGAGACAATATAGGGGAGGAAAAGTGCCCCTTCCTAGCCTTAAGGCAAAGGAAATAAGATGTTTGATGTGAATGCAGTGGGCTCCGAGGTAGTCCATAAATTTAGGGATGCCTTTGTCTAAGGCATTTGAAAGGTTACAAAAGAAGGGGGTACTTAAGCCTTTGACATCATAACCACCTCTTAATCCACTATTAAGGGGCAAATGTTAATGCATACTGTGCTTTTCATTAAGAAGTTGGGCATAATATTAATGACTATTACTGTAACACCCATTTACATTTATTAAGTATTACATTCATGCTAAAAATTCATATGCGTAAGGGTTAACTCATCATTCATACACAATCCAATAAGTATTTAATATACCATATATGTTAGCCCATTTAATGTTAGAAACCATAAATTGATTTTTAACTAGGTATATATACATGATACAAGGAGAAAGAGTGGGAATTCAGTTAATGACCAATGTTTTATATGTCTATATCCAAAACTTCATGCTATAAAATGCCCAAACCTTATCACTATTTGAAAAATAAATAATTTAATGAATAAAATCAATAATAAGATTCTAATGGAACAATTAATATAATCAATTATTAAGATATATTATAAGTACAGGTAAAAACTTATGCAAGTGCAAATGCAACAGATTATTTGATATTATTGTGACTTTATAAGGCAAACACTGCTCTTAAGAATTCATGTGAATTAAGTGAGTTTTGATTTTGTTGGCCAACATATAACATGTGATTCATCTGATCAATAACGTGTGCCATAATTTGACATATTGGTCCCTTTGCTAAGTGATTTGCAAGTATTTGACAAGTTGTTCACAACGTTCTTTTAGTTTCATATGCAAATATTTATCCACACTAGTGTACCGAGTAATTATTAAAATCATACAATTCTCATTTGACTTGTATTCAAACGTAAAATGTCATAATTCAATCGCATATACACATAATAGAACCCAATCATATCTTAAAATCATCACACATTAGAATCAAATTATGGGTTTTACTCACCTTTGATGTCACCAACTTTTATGGTAGGTTTGAACCTCTCTCGTAGGCTACCTCAATGTGTTGAGATCATAAAATTTGGTACATATATGATTATAAATATGTCAAAATGAGTTTGCATGCTTGATATGTAACTATGGTCATATTCCATGCAAATGGGATAAGTACTTAAGCTTATTTTTCTTATATGGTAGCCTGACCTTGTTACACTTTAACTGTAATAACTCTTGCTATTTTATCCAAATAAATTTATTCCTTTTTCTTAATAAGTATACATATATTGATACAACATAGTCAAAATTTAGGTCAATATAAGGCTTATAGAAAATATGATGAATTTTTGAGTTCTACCCTATTTAAATGTGACCATAGTCTAATCAGGTCTTACAATCTTAGCCCTATCTCAAATTGTACAAATCTAATTACAAAACTGATAGCAGTTATACCACACATAATGGAACATTTTCATGTTTTACACTTTGTCTAATTTTATCTATAAGGTCATCAAAATAAATAAACAATCTTAGGGTGAGTAGGTTTCAACATGTTGATAATCAGTCATAAATGGCAAAACAATATATTGTTGTTTCAATAAGGAGAATGCATGGAAAACATATGACCCTAAGACATTAGTCTCACTCCTCTACTTTGAATAATGTGTTTTGAATGATAACAAAATAATGACAAAATATTTAGAAGTTCTAATGTTTGTACTTTAGTATTTCTATATCCTATGAACAGACTCAACAAATGGTAAAGGAAAAGAATGAATGCAATAGGCATTAAAGTATTTTAAATGGCATTGAATAATTTTCAATAGGCATTGAATAATTTTTCAATAGGCATTGAATAGTTTGCAACGAGCATTGAATATCTACTATAGATGCCCAAAACATTCTAGATCATTTAACGAACATTGAATAATTTCCAATAGGCATTGAAAATTCAATGGGCATTGAGAAATTCACAATAGGCATTAAACAAGTGCTATAGATGCCCAAAGCATTTTAGACCATCCAATAGGCATTAAGAAACTTGCAACAATCATTGAACAAATTCTAATGGGCATTGATAAATTAGCAATAGGCGTTGAACAAGTGTTGTATATGCTAAAAGTGTTCTAGACCATTCAACATCCATGCCGAAAACATAATGAGCATTGAACAACAATTTTAGGCATTGAACAATAATTCCAATGGGGTTGACAAAAAACCAATGACTAGTGGGACAAATGATTAAAGCCACAATGACTATAGAAGGATGAACAATGGGTATTAAAACTATTCATTGTAATATCAACATGCATTGTCACTTCTATTGGCTAGTTTTGAAGAAAAGTAGTTAAAATGAACATTAACTATTCTAACAAGTAATTTGGCATTTGGCTATACAAGGAACATTTCTGAAGACTAGAAAAAGGTTAGAAACTTTGGAGAATAATTGCAAACAACTAGAAAACATCTGACAAGTTTTTTGTGCAAACCTTTTTGGTATTGCTTTGATTTGAGTAATGTGAGGATTACTTTGTAACCCTTTAAGAGTAGGTTTTTTAGCACTAACAGTATATTTGCTACCTAATTGAAAGCCAATGACACTATTTGGATCTATCCTTCCTAATGGTTAAAAGGTTGGTATTATACTTTAAAAAAATACCAAGGGTTGGGTTGAATCTCTTGTTCCTTGTTAAAAGATAGTAGTTATAAAGGTTATCCTTGATCCTGGAAAATGGAAAGGTTATCCTTGAGCCTGAAAAAGGAAAGGTTATTCTTGAACTTGCAAAAAGAATAGAAAGGCCTAAATGAAAACTTAGGGAGTGGAGTAGGCATATTGCCAAACTACTATAAAACTCTATGTTGATTTGTGTTTGTTACTTCTATTAAGTTTGTTTTTATTTTTATTTACAATCCAATTCACCCCCCTCTTGGGTTGCCTTATCCCTATCCATACCAACAATTAGTATCATAGCCTAACCTCTTTTAAAGCTTAAGTGCAAGAGGGATACGATCATGGCAGCCCAAAATGAGTATGGGCTAGAAGGATAATCAGTTGTTTTACCTCCCTTCTTCAATGGAACAGACTATCAGTATTGGAAGAGCATAATCTACTACTTTCTTAAATCTAAATCCATTGAGATGTGGATAATTATAGAGAAAGGTCTATACACTCTAATGAAGACACTTGCTGATGGGACTTAAATAGAACAAGACATTAATGAGATGTCTGATAAAGAAAAAAGGCAAGTTGCCAACAATGACAAGGCCATCCAAATGGTTTTTTTTTTTATGTTTTTAAGCAGAAGTGAGTACAATAAAGTGAGCATGAAGTCAGCTGCTAAGGATATCTGGGAGGCCTTAGAGATCACATATGAGAGAACAAATCAAGTCAAAGAAAACAAGATAAAGACTTTTATTTTCCAGTATGAAACCTTCCTAATGAAACAATCTCTAGAATGTATGATCGATTCATTGAGATTGTTAGAGAAATGAATGTTATTAGGAAAACATTCATTAATTAGGAATTTGTGAAGAAAGTTTTGAGGTGTTTATCTAAGGAATGGCTTAACATGGTCACCTATCTTAAGGACTCAAAAGACTTGAAAACCATGCAACTTGATGAGCTACTAGGCAATCTCATTGACTATGATATGAACTTGAATAGGGAAGCTCCATCCATATATGAGGATACAAATAAGAAGAAAAATGTAATAGCACTCAAAGCAACCTCTAAATGCCTTAGCTTAGATAATGAAGAGCTGCATAAAAAGCAGGTAGCCCTCATAACAAATAAATTCAGAAGGATGCTGAAGAAGAAGGAAAAAAGTAAGGTTGAGCAGATTGAATGTTATGGATATGGAAGGCTTGGTCATATGAAAGCAAACTGTTCAAAAGCCAAAGTTAAGAAGAAGGATAAAAAGAAGAAGAAAGCCTATACAACCACTTAGGATGATTCTAATGCATCTGAACCAAGTGAGGATGAAGAAGAGCCAAGGATGGGGAGAAGAGAAGGAACCAATCTCTGCCTTATGGCCTTAGAGGAGAACTTTTCAAAGTAGGTATGTTTTAGCTCTCTAAATAGTGATATAGAGAGGATGATCAAGAGTTGGTAGACATTTTTACTATTAAAAATCTTATTGAGGCCCTAAAATCCACCAATAGTGATCTTGATAAAAGTTTTGAAAGAAACAAAATTTTGAAAACTGAATTGGTGGAAAAAAAAGAAAAGTTTCAATATATTACAAAAAGAAAATGAGGCTTTGGATAAAGAAAAGAAGTTTTATGAAATTCTGTCTTCTCAAAAATGAAAGTTTCAAGAAAGAGATCTTAACTTTTAAGGGTTCACTTACCTCTTTTACAAAAGGAAAAGGAAATCTTGGTTTGATTTTAGGCTTTCAAAAGATTTCAAAAGATAGATGTGACTCAGACTTTTATCAATCTAAATCTTTCACTTCTAAGCCAAAGTTTGTGAAGGCTTTTTCCAAAGCTAAAACATCCTCACGTTTTTCAAAATCACATAAGCATAACACTTACTACTCACATTCACACTCTTATAGGCCAAAGGCAAATCATGCCTTTATTTATGGAACCAAGTATATCAAGGCAGCACAAATTCCTTTACATTGGGCATCAATCTTGTAGGAAGCCACCTCACACTTACTTTACAAATAAGCTTAGGAAAGCAATCATTTGGTAATGCTTTTATTATGGAAAATATAGCCATAAAGCATACTATTGTTATGCTAGATTGAGAGATGAACATGTTTTTGCTACCAACCCACACATACAAAAAAGAAAATAGGTACCAAGGAAAGTTTAACCTTGCAGGATTGGAGGCTACTCACCCTCTGCTTAAAATGGAAAAACAAATGGTGAATGGAGCTACAGATTTTGAAGAGACTATTATATTTTGAAAATCATAAACTGTAATGTATCTCTATCCCTTCTTATTATTTACCATGCTTTTGCTAAGGGGGAGTTTAAATTATGAATCTCTAATAATTATCCTTCCTCTATTGCTATCCTCAACACATGAATAAAACACATGACCCCCAAGTAATGTTAATTGAATTATTGTTTGAATATATTAAGAGATTTATTAGAAGAAAACATATAGATAGAGGGAGTTTTCTTTTTTTCTTTTTAAGTGTTATGTGTTTTAGATAACATTATAAGATATCTTAAGAAGACCTATTTTGTTTTGCTATCATCCTATTTGCTTTTTTTTTGAGAAAGTTGGTTTAAATTTTTAAGGGGAGAATCTTTCTTTGTCTAACATATTGGCATCAGATTTTATGGTATCTCTTTCAATATTGCTTTTAATATCTCTTTTTGTCATGATGACAAAAAAGGGGAGAATTTTTTGATGCTTTGATTGGTATCACTTATTTGTTTGGATTTGGATACAATAGTTTTAACTCACTTAATAACATAGCATTTAGTATCCTTTATGTTTTTAACATCCAATATTTGGTAACCTTTGTGGTATATTTGATATCTAGCCTAGTAAGTGACATTTGTATTTTTGTGTTGTAACATTTGCTATCCCTTGGGTTTTAAGTTTTGAATTTTTGGTATCAAAACATCTTAGTTGTGTCATCATTCAAAAAGGAGGAGAATGTTGTGGGAGAATGCTTGAAGAACATGTACCTAAGGAATTGGTCTCACTCTTATACTTTGAATGATAACAAAATAATGACAAAACCTAGAGAGGTCTTAATGTTTGTACTTTAATGTTTATATATCCTTTGAATAGACTTGACAAATGGTAAAGGGTGAGAATGAATACAATGGACAATGAACAATTTTAATGGACATTGAATAATTTTTTAATGGGCATTGAACACTTTATTGAATATGTGCTACAAATGCCCAAAACATTCTAGATCATTCAATAAGCATTGAATAATTCTTATCAGGCATTGAGAAATTCACAACATGCATTAAATAAGTGCTGTAGATGTCCAAAGTATTTTAAACCATCCAATGGTCATTAAGAAACTCACAACAAACATTGAACAAATTCCAACGAGCATTGAGAAATTCGCAATAGGCATTAAACAAGTGCTATAAATGTCAAAAGTGTTCTAGACCATTCAACAACCATGGCAAAAACATAACGAGCTTTGAACAACAATTCCAATAGGGTTGACAAAAAACCAATGACTAGTGGAACAGATGATTAAAGCCATAACAACCATGGAAGGATGAACAATAGGCATTGAAACAATTTGTTTCAAGAGCAATAGGTGTTGCTTAGAATCAATAGGCGTTGTCACTTCTAGCAGCTAGTTTTGTATAAAGACTGTTAGACTGAATATTAATTATTCTAACAGCTTGTTTGGCATTTGCTATATAAGGAACATTTCTGAAGACTAGAGAAAGGTTAGAAACTTTAGAGAACAATTGTAAACAACTATAAAATATCTAGCAAGTTCTTTATGCAAACCCTTTAGTATTGCTTTGATTTTGGTAGTGTGAGGATTACTTTGTAACTCTTTGAGCGTAGCTTTTCTTGAATATTAAAACTATATTTGCTACTTAATTGAGAGGCATTAACATTGCTTGGATCTATCCTTGCTTGTGGTTAAAAGGTTGGCATTTTACCCTAGAAAAATACCAAGGATTGAGTTGACTCTTTTGTTCCTTGTTAAAAGAAAGCAGTTATAAAAGTTGTCCTTGATCTTGGAAAAAGGGAAAGGCTATCATTGAGCTTAAAAAGGGAAAGGTTATTCTCAAATCTGAAGGGAAAGGTTATTCTTGAGCCTGCAAAAAGAATATAAATGTCTAAGTGAAGACTTGGGAAATGGAGTAGGCATATTGTCGAATCACTATAGAACTCTGCATTGATTTGTGTTTGTTGCATCTGTTAAGTTTTTTTTTTGTTTAAAACCTAATTCACCCCCTCTTAGGTTGCCTCATCTCCATCCAAACCAACATATCTCCTTACCCAAAATATATTTGGCAAAACTATTTTATAGGCAACTATATGAGACATAACTTTACAACTTTCATATTTTTCACATAAGTTAATTCTCATTCTATGGCCATTAAATTCTGGGTAAATTGAATTAATAGGTTGAGCACATTTCATTAGGTTTGGGGTCAGTTAGAATAAAGAGTAATATCTCTTCCTACTCAACAAATTAAGTAAAATTGTTTTCTAGGAATTTAGAGGGGATATAAACCTATAACTTTAATACTTTGCAATTTTTCTAAATTAGCACATAAAAGTCATCAAAATATGTGAACAACACTAGAATAAGGAGGTTCTAGTAGGTTAATAAACTAGTCCTAATGAAGGAGACATAACTCTTCACACACACCATATTAAGCAAAACTATTTTAAGAGAATTTAGATGAGCATAAACCTACAAACTTCATGTTTTTCACTTTCCTTAATTTATTTTTGAGGGTCATGAAATTTTGGGTGCAACAATTTGCTTTAATGACAAAACCAACACAATCAGGTCATATTTCTCTTAAACTTCAACTTTCATATATAAATTCTACTTATAATTAATCTATAATTCTTATAAATATACATGTTTAACATGTTATGGGAGAGGAATTTAATATGAAAAGAATATTAAATCACTTACCTCTTTTACGAAAACTAGAAAAATTTAGGGTTTCTTATTTGCTAGCTTACTTCTACTTCATCATCATCATCATCTTCTTCTTCTTCTTCTTCTTCTTCTTCTTCTTCTCCTTCTCCTCCTCCTCTTCTTCCTCCTTCTCCTTCTCAATCTTCTTCTTCTTCCTCCTTCTCCTTCTCCTTCTTCTTTTTCTTCTCCTTTTTTTTCTTTTCTTTTTTTTTTCTTTTTTTCCTTCTCCTCCCCCTCCTATTCTTCTTCTTCTTCTTCTTCATTAGCTTTCTTTCTATTGTTGCACCCCTAATGTTTTTTTCCTCTCTGATCGATTTCAAAAGGAAGAAGAATTCAATTTTTATACCTACTATAATAAGACAAAATTTTGGTGGCTTACTACCACCATATGCTTCTTATACTTTTAAATAAGCTCCAAAACACCATTGTTTATGATATTATAACATACATGCAACATATGATAATATGCCATGCAACTATGGAAACATCATAACTATGTTTAAGTACCCTAAATGTAACGGTGCAAGTGTCATCATTATGCTTATTAAATTCACATATCTAAATGATAATTTCTCTAATGCATATGTTCATATGGGATTGCAAATCATTTATGTAATGAATATGTTCATATGAGTATGCTACTGAATGGGGATAGAAATATTATAATTATAAGCTGAGGCATGAGATTCAAAATCTTATTAATAATAAGATGATCATTCTGCCCAATACTGGAAGATTGAGTTAAAGGGGGAATCCTTTCCTGAATTACCTCCACACTAGAGGACATTGATGATAAGTTTTGAAATCCCCAATGAAGTTGTCATTTCTACCATTAAAGAAGTATGAAAGGAGGTTGTTGTTTTGGTTTCCACTATTAATCCATGGGAGAGCTCGGATGAAGAGACAGAAGAAGCAAAGGGGAAAAATGACTAAATTATGGGAGAAGAGTGATGAGGAGGAAAAAGAAGAATAAGTGAATCATGTAACTCAAAGTGAAAAGTATTATCCTGATAGAGATGCTCTTAAGAAATAGAGAGAAGAGAAAGAAAACGATAAGCATATGGTGAAGGAGAAAGAGGAAGATAACCCTACAGTGAAATAGTTGAAGAAGATGCCTACTTAAATTAGTGTATGGGAGTTGGTTATCACTTACTAAGAGCATAAAAAGGTCATGATAAAAGCTTTGTTGAGCCTCATCATTACTAAAGAGGCCACACTAAAGGATACTGTTGCTTTGGTCACCAAAAAAGGGAAGATTAACTTTTATGTTGAAGATTTGCCACTGAACAAAGTAAAAAAATAATCTGGCTCTATTCATAAAAGTAGAGGTGAAGAGGAAGAACACTCCATGTGTAATGGTAGAGGATGGATATGAGATTAATATCATGCTTTGAAGCTTCTAAATAAGTTTAGGGTGTTAGAAAAGGATTTAGAAGCATCAAATAGTATCATCTAGGCCTATATTGATAGTAAAAGGCCAACTATTGGTGTATTCAATACTATGGTGAAAAATAGGATAGTGTAGGTGATAGTAGAATTTATGGTCTTGGACATTCCTATTAGTTTTTCATTATTATTAGTAAGGCCATGGTACCACCCATTGGAAGGTGTGCCATCCACGATGTGTCAAAAGGTTAAGATTCCTTATAAGGGTAAGGTGGTGACTATCTGTGTGGAAGTTAGGGAAATTGTATTGACATTGAGTGTGGCCATACACATATATGAGGTTTTCAAGTTGTTAGAGTTATAGATAAATGGGTTGACCCTAAAGGTAATAGGAATGTGAAGAATATGAATTTACTGCTAGGTTAAGGATTGGGAAAAAATTCTATATGAGTTTTAGAGTTCCTAGAGATCTTCACTCGAACTACTAGGAAGGGACTTGGCTATCATGGGATAGATCCAAAGCTAACAATGAGAGACATATACAGGCCTTTATATGATTTCTTCATTAAAATAGATAATAAGAGAAATTAGGGAAAAACCTATAGATGAGGATGAAAAACCTAGATGATGACACTATAGATGATCTAAAAAAGATGTTCTTTCAAATGGGAGTTAGGGGAAGAAGTTACCTGAAAGATTCATCAAGGGAGAAAAATGAGAAGAAGAAGAGAAAGAATAAAGGCAAGCATATTATAGGGGACGAAAACACTTAAGGATTGGAGAAAGCTACGATTTTGTATGGCCATTAGACTATTTGGCTGTGGAATGACAAGTGGAAGTTTATTGAAGAGGAGCATGACTAGTATTTGTTAGACCAATAGTTCTAGGCCACAGGTATGGATTTTATGAAGAAGAAGCATGAGATCATTAATCAAGATGCCCCTCTGATGGATCCAGAATTGGAATATATTAGACTATGCAAGTTCACAGAAGGCATATATATTAGGTTGACTCTAGTAGATATTGAGAATATGATTGTGATTTCCATCGAAGATGTGGGTGAAGGCGACAAAGTACAAGATCAGGCATTAGAAACCAAACAAGTTGAGTTGGAAGGGGTGGCCTTCTAGTAGAACTTCATAAAGATTGAGTTGGGGGATTTAGGGGATAACAGTATGAAGCAAGACTTTGAAAGGGTTGCAAAAATAATGTCTAGTACAAAATCTGAGAAAGGAACAAACACTAAACAAATTAACGACTTAAATATAGCTCAAATGAATGATAAAGAAAAGGGTTGTGGAAGATAAAAAGATTGATTCTCAAGAGACTCTTGCTCATCTATCAGAAGAAGTTATCTTTCCTAATTTTACTAATGTTCTTATTTATAGTCTCTTTACAGATAAAGATGTATTTATTTCAAAGTTTAAGGCAATGAATGATGAGTTTGCTTGTGTGATATATTCTTTGATAGTAGTGTGCATAACATGCATCATTTCATGAGCATATTTAATATTAATTTTATGCATACCACTGCATTTAATCTTGGCACACAAAAAATTCAAAAATCTTGTTTATTTCCAGGGATGTCACACTAAAGGAGTGACAAAAGTTTGAGCAATTGCTCAAAAAGTACCAAAGGGTCTTTGCTTAGACATATAAGGATATGTTGAGGGTTGATAGGCAAATTGCTGAACATAGAATTTTGACTTTATCCACATATGAGACTGATAAAGTAAAAGCTTCAGAGAATAAGACCTAGGTGGGCTTAGCTTGTCAAAGAAGAAGTGGCAAAGTAGTTGAATGCCAAGTTTTTTAAAATAGTCACTTACCTTGAATGGTTGGCCAACATAGTGCCAGTACCAAAAAAGGATGAGAGCGTGAGAATGTGCATAGAATATAGGGGCTTAAATAAGGCTTGCATGAAGGATGAATTCCCTCTATCAATATGTCAATAGATAGTGTCGTGATCTATGTTATGTATTCCTTCACAGATAGGTTCTCTAGTTACAATTAGATCTTATTGGTAATCAAATAAGGTAAGGATGACCTTTATCACAGAGGGGGGAATATAATTCTATAAAGTGATGTCATTTGGATTGAAGAATGTGTGAGCAACATACCAATGGATGGCAATAGTTTGGTTTCATGACTTGATCCATAAAGAGGTAGAAGTATTCATGGATGATATCATGGTGAAGTTTGACATAAGGGAAAGACATCTTAAAACCTTGGATAAGTACTTAAAGAAAGTTTATGAGTACAACCTAAGGCTAAATCCTAAGAAGTTTGTATTGGGTTATGCTTGGAAAGTTATTAGGACATGTGGTAAGTATGAAGGGTTATGAAACATACATAAGCAAGGTAAAAGTCATTTAGCAGATGCTTGCACCTAAAATAGGGAAAGAAGTTTGAGTTATCTTAGGTCATCTACAATACATCAATAGATTCGTAGTAAGGTTTACCCCTATTTATGAGTTAACATTAAAGTTATTGAGAAAGGACCAATAAGTGAAGTGGAATGAGCAATGCTAGAAAGCCTTCAATAGGATAAAATAGTATTTGACCAATCCACAAGTATTAAAGCCTCTGAAGTGAAAGAAATCATTGATCTTATATCTAATAGTAGAAGAAAGCTCTACAAGGGCAATGTTAGCTCAAAAGGATAAGACAGGAAATGAACATGTTATGTACTATCTCAGTAAGAAACTGCTTCATTATAGTGATAGACATAACTGGGTGGCAAAGACCTATTTGGCACTGGTATAGGCCACGAAGAAGCTAAGCCATTACTTTTTGTCATATTTGATTGAGGTTGTTCTAAAGCTCGATTCAAACAAGGACTCGCATGAGGCTCCTTCTTCAATTAGAAAGTTGGCAAAAATGGTTGATACTTTTGACAGAGTTTGACATTAAGTATGTAACTAAGAAAGTGATTAAGGGTTGAGTAATTGTATAGTACTTAGCCCAAAAACCTCTTAAAGTAGGAGAATATGATCTTCTTTAGTCCCAAAATAAAGGGTTAGGAGCAATTGAATCTTAGAATTAGGGGGTCTACTTTAATAAAGTAGTGAAGAAGAAGGGAACAAGTGTAAGGATCATTTTGATATCACTAAAAGGAGTTCTTATTGCCAAAAGCTTAACTTTAAGGTGACTAATAACATGGTTGTTGGCCTAGTGCACCAAGTAAGGGGGTTGAATTGGTGGCTGATTGAAAATTAAAAAGAAAGTTAAAGTGTTTTCAAAGTTAAGAAAGAGAGGAAAAGAATCAACACAAGAAATTTATAGTGGTTCAGGTGTTAACAAACCCTACGTCCACTCCCCCAATTCTTCACAATTGGATATTTCACTCAACTAAACTTAGTGTTTCAAGCTCACACATAACTTATACAACTTGTGTTTTATGGCTTACACCAAACCCTTACGACCTTGTGTTTTTAGGCTCACACAAAAACCTCTTAAAAATGTTTTAAATAGGTTCATACTTCAACCTCTTACAAGAGTTTTAGAATCTAGGCTAACTCTCAACCTTCTTACAAAGGTGTTTATTGCTCACACCAAAAAATCAATAATACATAAAGAAGAGTAAAAAAATGAATAGCAAATTGGCAAGAGTTTGGTTATAATTAATTCAATTCTTCTTCCATTTACATAAGTTTGGTGGAGTGTTTATAGTCCACATCCGCCAAAGAGATGTTACTCAATAACTATCCCCAAATCTCAAAGTTGTGCTAGGTAGATTTTGCATTAAATGCTTGTCAGGTGGAAGTCGCAGTCGTTACACCTATTTTACTATTACAAATTTCTAATATGCATTGAGGAGATAGAAATTGCAGCAGAGAACCCTATTCTATGTCTAATGGCTAGTCCACATGATTGTCCAATAAATATAGCCAACTACTTAAAAGTTATAGTTATGAATTAGCTTTGTATTTAGGTGCGACTGAGATTGCAAATTCCTCTGTTTGACGAGGAAACTTCAACTTCTTGAGTCGCGATCACGACCAAATTTTTGCCCTACAATTTTTGATTTCCAATGATTGCCTTGGACACTTAGCCTGTTGTGGCTATGGCTTTGGTTCCCTCCTTTATCACTATGAAATTTGCAGTCACAACCTCAGATGTAAATGCCACCACCAATTCCTCTATGATTCAACCAAGGCTTCTTCGATTGAGTCGTGGCTGCAAATTTGCCCATATTCCTTAAGCTTAGCTCCATCCATTCTTATAGTAATGTAGTGGTTGTGATTTAGGGGATACTGACCGTGAATTAGGATGTTTTTCTAAAAGATGGAGATTTTGACTTCTATCCAACTTCCAATGAAAATAAATTTTATAAACTACAAAGCAATACTTAACCAAAACATTAAAACTGATCAATCTTCATTGTCAAGATCAAAAGATGCTTATGACATAGGTTTAACCAACCTAGTCCAACAATCTCCCTTTTTTGATTTTGACAACTTAGATTAATCCTAAAGAGAAAACAAATGAATGAGTTGTGAAGCTAGGATGGTCTATGATAAGATAATCAAAGAATCCTAGTCAATGATCAAATAATTATAAGTATAAGATTCTAAGTTAGAACTTGCTCTCCCTCAACTTATGCTTTTCTTTTGCACAATACTCACTTTCTTTCAATATGCTATTCTCTCCCCCTTTGGCAAGATCAAAAAGAGGGTAAAGAGTTAAAAAATGAAAGAGATGCATAAATTGAGATTGAGTAATCATAGAGAGCAAAACAATAGATTGGAATCACATAAGATATGAGACATTGAATTGCAAAAACAAGCACTTTTATGTATACAATAATCTGTGGGATCAACAATTTTTACATCAAGAACTTAAAGACAACATAGAAAAAGAAACAGAAACCCTAAAGACAATCTAAAAGATAGGAGAACTGTTATCATCTCTAGAATCATCTTGTTCTTCATTATCTCATCCACCTTCAGCTTTATCACCCACTTCAACCTCTTGGTTGTCCTTCTTTTTCAGTGTGTCCTCCCAATCCTCAAAATCTGGAAGATGGCAGGGAGGAGCACCTACTTTCTCCTGTAAGTCCACTAAGTCACTGTGTAGGTGGGAAATAAGGGGAAATCATCTCTTTATCATCCTTATCATTTTGTCCAATTTCTTATTGATGGTGGCAAGAGAGATTTGGTTTTAGGCTTAGGTTGGGGAGTTAGAATAGGTTGGGCTCCCTTTTCAATGATCAACGATTTTCTTTTAGAGGCTTGGGAAGACTCTAGATTCTTGGCTCCAAAAGCACCCAAAGTGTATGTGTAAGAATCAAGGTGAATGGCTTTTGCATTGATAAGGTAGGGGAGGTCCAAAAAATTTTAGGAAGGGAGAAGCTTCTTAGTGAGGAATTTTTCATTTTCTTCATTAAGAGCACCCACAAATCTGTATATGGCAGTTACATGGGAAGGGAGAAGAAACTAACTCTTGGGCGTGGTGTTCATGTGAATCAATTAATCCACAAGATAACGGGCTGTTTGAATGAGTTTATTTTTGATAAGGCAGAAAAGGAAAGCAAGATCCTTTTGGGATACCTTTTCATTACCATCACCTCTTGCATTAATGGAGAAGGTGATGATACATTGAAGTAACCAAAAAGGAAGGGTTCAGATGCAAGCTAAGGAGGTTTTGGGGTCATATTTGGTCTTGATGGAAATTTTAGACCAAAACTCAGAATATATGACATCAAGAGCGGAGATGATGAACGAAATGTCATCTCTAACTTGAAGATTGAAAAGATTGGACAATTATTTGAAAGTGATAAAAAAAAGGGTCTCCTAAAACATAAAATACTAACCTATATTAGCCTACGTGAGATTATGCTCTTTGACTTAGAGTCATGGTACACATGAATTCTCACATTATTTCTTCATATCCGGGCTAATCACGAAATATGAATTAATTCCACCATAGGTTTGAAAGAAATGTATGGATCTCATCTTTGATTTCCAAAGGCTCAAAAAGGAAAGTGGAAGGAATTTTGTTTGGTAGAATGATCTTAGAAGCATTTGCGTTGTAACGATCTTTCTCCTCTTTCGTTTTTCCTTTCATTAAGTGTAGAGCCAGTGGTCTAGAAGGTTGTGCAACTGCCTTTCCCTTTTCTGCTCTTAAAGCTTTCTTAGAGGCCATTTGTGAATAAAGAGAGGTGTGAAGGTTTTGAGATTAAGGAAGAAAAGAGATAAAGATATTTGGTGGGAATGAATGAAAACACTGTTAAGGGGTTTATATAGGCCAAGAAAGGGTGTGAAAAGGCTAAAAATGGTCAGAAATGAATTAAATGAAAGAGTGTAATTGGTTGGTAATCAAATCACTTAAATGTGTGATAGTTACCCAAAGTCGTGATTGTGACCTATAAGTCGTGACCACTAATTCTAAAAAATGTGAGTAATGGATAAAGAAGCCTTAGGAAACAATGCGTTTAATGGTCAAAAGATTTAAAATTTGAACAAATTCACAGTGGGGAATGAAAGTCGTGATCACGAATTGATGGTTTACTATCGAATGAAGAATACCTGTAATTCACGATCGTGAACCAAGGAATAACAATCGTGACTTACAAGTCCTAAAAAGATAACTATGAAGACTTGACTATCTAAACTGTGATCCACTCAATTCATTGGTGTCCAATTTATGCAAATTGGCATAAAAAGGTATAATTGCATAAAATTAAGACATCTAAAGGAATACACATCACATACATCGCACAAGACAATCATTCAACATGAAATAATGCAACATATTAGAATGATATAATTTTTCATTTTAGGGAGCTTCCATCAAACATTCTTAACTCTCTCTTAATGAAATTCATCCTTTCTTTATTGAAAGTTTTGTGAAAATGTCTACAAGTTGATGATTTTTGTTTATAAATTCTAGCATAACATCACCATTTTGGACATGATCTCTAAAAAAGTGATGCCTAATGTCTATATGCTTGCTTCTAGAATGTTTGATGGGATTTTTGAAAAGATTTATAGCACTAGCGTTGTCACATTTGATGGGAATGTGATTAACATCTTTACCAAAATCCCTTAATTATTGTTTCATGCAAAAGACTTAGGTGCAACAATAACCCACCACTATATATTCAACTTCGATGATGGATAAGCTAACCGAAACTTGCTTCTAACTAAACCAAGAAACTAAACACTCTATAAATTGGCAAGTTCCAAAAGTGCTTTTTTATCTATAAGACTACTAACATAGTCAGCATCCGAATAATCTATGAGGCTAAAAGAAAAATCTCTAGGATATCACAACCCTAATTATAATGTGCCATGTAAATATTTGAAAATCCTTTTAATAGTATTCAAATGTGAGTCTTTAGGACAAGATTGAAACCTAACACACATGCACACACTAAACATTATATCAAGTCTTGAAGTGGTAAGACAAAGTAAAGAACCGATCATACCTTGATATCTTTTTTCATCAACTGATTTAGTCGATTCATCCTTGTCCAATTTAATGGTGGCACTTATTGGTGTTTTTGCCACTATACATCCTTCCATACCAAATTTCTTGAGAATGTCCTTTGTGTATTTGGTTTGGTTGATGAAGATCCCATATTTGGTTTGCTTAATTTGTATACCAAGGAAAAACTTGAGCTCTCCTATCATGCTCATCTTGAATTCCTTAGTTATACACTTAGCAAAATCCTCACATAGAGATTCATTAGTGGCATAAAAAATGATATCATCAACATAAAGTTACACTATTAGTGTATCAGGGCTATACTTCCAGACAAATGAAGTTGTGTCAACCTTCTTCTTTTCAAAATCATTTTACAAAAGAAAAGAACTAAGCCTTTCATACCAAGCTCTTGGAGCTTGTTTCAAACCATACAAGGCTCGATTCAATTTGAAAACATAATTTGGAAAAGTATGTGATTCAAAACCAGGAGGTTGTTTAACATAAACTTCCTCCTCAATAACACCATTTAGAAAAGCACTTTTGACATCCATTTTAAATAATTTGAAATTCATGTGACATGCATATGCCAAATGAATCCTAATGGCCTCTAATCTTGCTTTAAGGGTATAGGTTTCATCATAGTCAATGTCTTCCTCTTGGTTGTAACCTTTAGTAATGAATCTAGCCTTATTTTTAGTGATGAATCCTTGCTCATCTAACTTATTCCTAAACACCCATTTGAAACCTACAATTGGATGTTTCTTAGGCCTAGGAACTAGTTTCCACACGTTATTTCTCTCAAATTGATTGAGTTCCTCTTGCATAGCAATTACCCAACTTTCATCATCAAGAGCCTCATTAATAAATTTTGGCTCAAATTGAGAAACAAAGGTAAGGTTATTATCTAAAGGATTGAGTTGAGATCTAGTACTTACACCCTTTGAAGTATCACTAATGATTAGGTCTTTGCGGCTATGCTTGGAAAATCTCTAATCTTTTAAAAGATCTTGGTTTGATGATTTCACTTATTGATGTTGAGGATCTTTATCTTCTCTTGACGATTTGTTTCATCATGGTCCTCATCCTTTTCTCTTGTAGTATCCTTCAAATCTAATTTCTCAAAATCACCTACAATATCATCAACAAAAGAATGTTTCTCGAGATTAAGCTTACTAGATTCATCAAACACAATATTCATAGACTCTTCAACAACCATTAAACTTTTATTAAAAACTCTATAGGCTTTGCTAGTGGTGGAATAACCTGAGAAGATGCCTTCATTAGTTTTTGAATCAAATTTCCTAAGATTGTCATTAGTATTTAAGAAAAAACACTTACACCCAAAACTCTTAGGTATGCCAACTTAGGCTTTCTACCATTCCATAGCTCATAAGAAGTTTTATTAAGAATGAGTCTTTTGAAAACTCGATTTACAATATAACATGAAGTATTGATAGCTTCAACCCAAAAGTAATTTGGCAATGAATACTTATTGAGCATAGTTCTAACCATTTCTACTAGTGTCCTATTTTTCCTCTCTATAACACCATTTTGTTGTGGTGTTTTAGTAGTTGAAAAGTTATGAAAAATGTCATTCTCTAAGCAATAAGATTCAAAAGACTCATTTTAAAATTCTTTTTCATGGTCATTTCTTATGGTAATAATGAAGTAACCTTTTTCATTTTGAATCATTTTTGTAAAACTTTTAAAAGTATTAAAAATATCATGTTTATGAGCTAGAAAGGAAACCTAAGTAGACCTAGAGTAATCATCAACTAGGACTACTGTACAATGTTTTCCACCTAAGCTAGCACTTGTAGTAAGTCCTATCAAGTCCATATGAATTAATTGAAGAGGTCTAGATGTTCTTACAATATTATTTGCTTTGAAGGAAGATTGATGTTGCTTCCCCATTTAGCAAGGACCACATGTCTTGTCTTTAGAGAATCTTAGCTTGGGAAGACCTTCCACTATCTTTCCCTTTGATAAGCTTTGTAAGAGCTCCATGCTAGCATGTCCAAGTCTTCTATGCCATAGCCAAGCTTCATTACTAAGAGACATAAGACATTTAAAGGATTGGTTAACCAAATTGTCTAAGTTAATTAGGTAGGTATTGCCATTCCTTTCACCCTTGAAGACTACCTTTTTATCCACTAATTGGTAAGTCGATATTCTCTGGGGTCAAAGGTGATTTTATTACCTTTATCACATAATTGACTTACACTAAGCAAGTTATGTTATAAGCCATCAACAAGTAAAACATCATTAATTAAAGAACAATCATTCTTACCAATGGTCCCAATGCCAATTACCTTAACGTTGGCATTATTTCTAAATGTGACATTGTCACCCTCCTTTTCTTTTAGGGCTATGAATAGCTTCCTATTGCCCGTCATATGCTTTGAGCATCTGCTATCCATATGTTAATCATTTGCTTCATTGCTAAACACCCCTACACAACATAAGTACATCATCTTTGCTTTGGTACCCAAGCATACTTGGGTCCTAGGGGGTTAGGTTTTGAAGGATCCTTCAACTTAAGGTGAGCCTTTATAATGTAGCAATAAACATATATGTGTCCATATTTCATGCAATAGTGGTATTGAAATTTAGACCTATGTGTCTTTCTCCTATGTATTGCCTTGGTATGAATAAGGGTTTTCCCCATACCAACATGATGTGTTTGTGAGCATGAACATATATGAATGGGTATAAGACTAAATTTTCTATGTGTGTTTGAATGAGCATGCCTTTTATTGTACATGTATGCATGGTTACCCTTTTTAGAAATTGGCTTAGGGACTTATTGTAATAGAGATTTAGTGCTTTATGCACTTTTCTTTCCAATAACCTCAATATTTAAAGTTTAAGGTGTTGAAGCCTTAATGAATGTTGTGAGTGAAGGAGTAGAAGAAAATGCTCCATTAAACCCTAGACCATGCCTAACTAAGAGATGTCTTTGTGATACAATAAATGTATCCAAAGCTTTTTTGCCATTGTGCAACTTAGAAATAGAGTTTTTAAGCTCAATGACTTCACCTTTCAATGAGTCATTTTCCTTTCTTAATGATGTTCGAGATGAAGTTGAATTAGATAGACTCTCCATAGACTTCTTGAGTTCTTCATTTGAAGCCCTCAATTCACTTACAAGACTATTTAGGGATTTGAATTCATCCTCTAATTTAGTGCACTTCTACTTGTAAGTTTTCATTTGTGACTTATACTTGTCACATTTCGTGGTGAGAGCTTCTAAAAGCTCATCATCCATATCATTTAATTCATCACATTCATAATAAGAGTGAGGTGAAGAGTTTATTTCATTAGATGAATCCTCTTAAGCAATGAAGCAAAGGTTTGCAACCTCTTCCTCTTCATTTTATTCACTTGAGCTATCATCCCAAGTGGCTTTGAAGCTCTTTCTTTTTTCTTTGTCCCTTTGTTTTTTTCTTCAACTTGGGGCAATCATATTTGATGTGGCCTTGCTTGTGATATTCATAGCAAGTGACATCATTGATCTTTTTTTGGGAGTTGGAGTTGTTTTCTTAAAGTTTCCTTTTTCTTTCCTTCTTTTAATAAGGTCCTTAGTTCTTCTTGAAATCATTACAAGCTCCACCTCCTCTTTGTCACTTTCCTCTTCACTTAAGGCTACTTCTACTTCCTTTTCCTTTAATGAAGACTTGAGTGTCATGGTCCTCCTTTCTGGTTTTTTAGATTTCTCTCCTTGACCTCTTATTCTTTTTATTTTTTCATCCTTCTTTAAGGCCAACTCATGAGTTAAGAGTTTGCCTATTAGGACATCCATTGGTATCTTTCTATCTTCGGTTTGGACTCTTGGATACTACACACCCTTGCACTAAATTTTTCAAGAGGTAGAGATTTCAAAATTTTAGAATTTACCTTATGATTGGTGAGTATTCTCCCAAACTTTTTTCCTCCTTCATCACAAATAGCTCCCACCCCGTCACATACATCTCAAGTCAGCTAGATTCACTAAGGTGGTGCCCTCATGATAGTTCTCCAAGACATTCCAAATGCCATGAGTAGTAAGGCAATGTTAGACCCTTCCAATTTATTCTCTTGAGAGAGAACATAGAAGGATTGCCATGGCTCTTTTATTTCTACCATTGGATCTCCTATGTGCTTCAAACCACTCTTCTCTAGGGATCAACTCTTCACTTTCATCTACCATTTTGGTAGGTGGCTTCCATTTCTTTTTAACAATATCCCAGAGGTCTACCACGTCACTATCTAGATAGATTTTCATCCTATACTTCCAATAAGTATAGTTTACTCCATCAAAATATGACTAAAGGTGAGTGTGGATTCCTTTTTGTGCCATGATCTTTACTCACACAATGAAGTTTTAGAGTGAGACTTGACTTTGATACCACTTGTCAGCCTAGTGCACCAAGAAGGGGGGTTGAATTGATGGCTGATTAAAAATTAAAAGGAATGTTAAAGTGTTTAGAAAGTTAAGAAGGTGAGGAGAAGAATCAACATAAAAAGTTTATAGTGGTTGGAGTGTTAACAAACCTTGCATCCACTCTCTAATTCTTTACAATTAGGTATTTCGCTCAGTTAAACTTGGTGTTTTCAAGCTCACACCTAACTTGTGCAACTTGTGTTTTATGGTCACACAAAATCCTTACACTTTGTGCTTTTAGGCTCATACAAAAACTTCTCATAAGTTTTTTGAATAGCCTCGTACTTCAACCTCCTTTCTGGTTTTAACTCACAACCTACTTATAAAGGTGTTTATTACTCACACCAAACAATCAACAACATATAAAGAAGAGTAAAAGGATGAGTAGCAAATTGCCAAAAGTTTGATTACAATTAATTCAATTATCTTGCATTTACATTAGTTTGGTGGAGTATTAATAGCTCACATACATGAAAGAGACGTTACTCTAAAACTATCCCCAAATCTCTAAGTTGTGCTAGGCAGATTTTGCATTAAATGCTTGTCAGGCAGAAGTTGTGGTCGTTACTATCATTTCGCATTTGCGAATTTTCAATTTGCATTGAAGAGCCAAAAATCACATTCATTGGTTGTCTAAGAAATATAGTCATTGTATTATACCAACTGCTTAAAAGTCACAGTGGCAAATTGTCTTTATCTTGGGTGCGACTAAGACCTCGAATTCCTCTGTTTAGAGAGGACACTTCAACTTCATTAGTCGCGGTTATGATCAAATATTTGCCCTCACGATTTTTTATTTCCAATGGTTCCTTTGGACAATTAGCTTGTTGTGGCTGTGGTTTTGGTTTCCTCCTTTATCACTATAAAATTCGCGATCGCGACCTCAAACAGGAATGCCATCGCGAATTCCTTTGTGATTCAACCAAGGCTTTTTTGGTTGTGTTATGGCTATGATTCGCTTTCGAATTCCTCTAGCCTAGCTCTATCCATTCTTATAGTAATGTTGCGGTCGCAATTTAGGGTATACCAACCACAAATTTGGATGTTCTTCTAAAAGATGAAGATTTTAACTTCCATCTAACTTTCAATGAAAATAACTCTTATAAACTACAAAATAATACTGGAATAAAGCATTAAAACTGATCAATCTCCATTATCAAGATTAAAAAAAGCTAATGACATAAGTTTAACCAACCTAGTCCAATAGAATTGAGTTAAGATCTAGTACTTACACCGTTAGAAGTATCACCGATGACTAAATCCTTTGGGTGATGTTTTGAGATTCTCCAATCCTTGGGAAGATCTTAATTTGAGGTTTCTTTTTATTAATGTTGAGAATTCTTTTCTTCTCTTGATGACTTGACTTCATCATGGTTTTTAGCCATCTCTCTTGAACTTTACTCCAACTCCAATTTTTTAAAGTCACCTACAAGATTATCAATAAGAAAATCTTTCCCAAGATCAAGTTTGCTAGATTCATCAAACACAATATTCATAAACTCTTCAATAAACATAGTACTTTTATTGAAAACTCTATAGGCCTTGTTTGAAGTGGAATATCCTAGGAAAATACCTTTATTTGTTTTTTAATCAAATTTTCTAAGATTATCCTTGGAATTTAAGATGTAGCTCTTGTACCCAAAGACTCCTATGTATGACAACTTAGGCTTTCTACCATTTCAAAACTCATAAAAAATTTTATTTAGAATATGTCTTTTGAAAACATAATTTGCAATGTAACGAGAAGTATTGATAATGAACACTCATTGAACATAGATCTAGACATTTTTGCTAGTGTTCTATTTTTCCTCTCTACAACACCATTCTGCTGTGGTGTTCTAGGAGTTGAAAAGTTATGAAAAATCTCATTATCTAAGCAATAAGATTTAAAAGATTCATTTTGAAATTCTTTTCCATGGTCACTCCTTATAGAAGAAATGAAGTAACCCTTTTCATTTTAAACTCTTTTTGCAAGGCTTTTAAAAGCATCAAAGGCATCATGCTTATGAGCTAAAAAGGATACCTAAGTAAACCTAGAGTAATCATCAACTAGGATAAGTTTATAATATTTTTCACCTAAATTAGCGCTCCTAGTAGGTCCAATCAAGTCCATATGGATAAGTTGAAGAGGTCTAGATGTACTTATAATATTCTTTGCATTGAAAGGGGATAGATGCTGCTTTCCTATTTGACATAGTCCACATGTCTTGTCTTTTGAGAACTTTAGCTTGGGAGGACCTTCCACTAGTTTTCCTTTTGATAGGTTTTGTAGGAGCTCCATGCTAGTATGACCAAGTCTTTTATGCTAAAGCCAAACTTCATTGCTAAGAGACACAAGGCACTTGAAAGATTGGTTAGCCAAATTATTTAAGTTAATTAGGTAGGTATTGCCACTCCTTTCACCTTTGAAGACTACCTTTTTATCCACTAAGGTGGTAACTCGACATTCTCTAGGGTCAAATGTGTCTTTGTTATGCTTATCACATAATTAACTTACATTAACCAAATTACGTTGTAAACCATCTACAAGTAGAATATCATCAATGAGAGAACAACCATTCTTACCAATTGTTTCAATGCCAATTACCTTACCCTTGGCATTATTTCCAAAAGTGACATTGCCACCTTCCTTCTTTTTTATGGCCATGAATAGCTTCTTGTTACCCGTCATGTACTTTGAGCATCCACTATCCATATGTCAATCATTTACTTCATTAATGGTTGCCAAACAATCCTATACAACACAAACAAATCATTTTTGTTTAGGTACCTAAGCATACTTGGGTCCTAGGGGTTTAGGCCTAGAAGGGTCCTTCAATTTGAGGTAAACCTTCTTAATATAACAATGAATATTTATATGACTAAACTTCGTGCAATAATGACATTGGAGTTTAGACTTGTGAGTCTTCCTCCTATATATGGCTTTGATATGAGTGGGGTACTTTTCATACCATGATGATGTGAGTGTGAGCATATGTATGAATGTTTAAAAGTAAAATAGAACTTTTTGTGTATGTTAGGATGAACATGTTTCTTGGTGTAAATGTATGCATGGTTAACCCTCTTTGGCATAGGATTTGAGCCTTGATGTGCCTTTCCTTTGCCCTTGGGCATTGGCGGCTTAGTGCTATGAGCACTCTTCCTTCCAACTTCCTCAATACTAGATGTTTGAGGTGTTAAAACTCTAATGAAGGCAGTGAGAGGAAGATTAGATGATGAGGAGGCTCCATTAAAGCCAAAACCATGTCTAACTAATGAGAGTTTTTGAGATACAATTAATGTATCTAAAACTTCCTTTCCTTTATGAAACTTAGAAAGTAAGCTTAATTACCTCTCTTTTCAAGGTATCATTTTCCTTTCTTAAGGAATTTAAAGAAGATGAAGATGTAGAAAGACTTTCTATAGAGTTTTTGAGTTCTTCGTTAGAAGTCCTCAACTCACTTACAAGATCATTTGAGGATTTAAATTCACCCTCTAATTTGGAGCATTTTTTGTTGTAAGTTTTCATTTGTGACTTGTATTTGTCATATCTCAAAGTAAGAGCTTCCAAGAGCTCATCATCTACATCATCTAATTCATCATAATTTATAAGAATGGGGTGAAGAGCTTACCTTATTTGAAAAGTCATCATGTGCCATGAAGCATAGATTTGCCACTTCCTTCTCTTCATCTACTTTACTTAAGTTATCATCCCAAGTTGCTTTGAAGCTCTTCTTCTTCTTCTCTTTGTCCCCTTTCTTTTTCTTTTTTAGCTTGGGGCAATCATGCTTGATGTGGTCTTATTTGCCACACTCATAGCATGCAACCTTACTCATTTTTTCTTTGAGGTTGGGAGTTGCTTTCTTAAAGTTTCTTTTATCTTTTCTTCTTCTTATCAGCTTTTTTGTTCTTCTAAAAAGCATGGCCAGCTCTTCCTCTTCTTTATCACTATTTTTCTCACTTGAAACAACCTTTGGTTCTTTTTCTTTGGATTAAGATTTAAAAGCTAAGGTCTTTTTTTCTGCTTTGTCATTCTTGTCCCCTTACCCTTTTTTGTTCTTCATCTCCTCATCCTTCTTTAAGGCTAGGTTATGCGTTAGAAGCTTGCTTATGAAACACCAGTTTACACCTTTCCAACCTCTAGATTTGACTCATGGGTACCACAAACTTTGGCACAAAATTTCTCAAGAGATAAAGATTTAAGTATTTTTTAGTTTACCTCATGATTTACGAGTATCCTTCCTAATTTCTTCATGTTTGTGACAATCGATAGGAGTCTATTCATCATATATGTGATGCTTTCATTTTCCTTCATCATAAACATCTCTCATTCTGTCACATCTAATCTATTGGACTTCACCAATGTTGTGCCTTCATGGTAGTTCTTCAAGGCCTTCCATATTTCACGAGTTGTGAGGTAATGTTGAACCTTTCCTATTTCTTCCCTTGATAGAGAGCTAAGAAGAATTGCCATAGCCCTTTTGTTTCTTCTTGTGAGCTTCAACCTATTTTTCTCCCGGGATCAATTCCTCACTTCCATAAAACACCTTAGTAGGTGGCTTCCACTCTTTTGGCACAATGTCCCAAAAATCCACCACATCGTTGTCCAAGTATATCTCCATCATATAGTTCTAAGGAGTATAGTTGGATCCATCAAAATATGGCTTCAGATGGGTGTGGAATCTTTCTTGTGCCATTGATCTTTTCTCACATAATTAAGGCTTGAATTAAGACTAGACTCTGATACCACTTGTTGGCCTTTGAGCACTAAGAAAAGAGGTTGAATTGGTGGGAATCTAAAAAATTTAGAGGGAAGATAAAGTGTTTAGAGATTGAAAAAAGAGTAGAAAGAAAGAACACATAAATTTATAGTAGTTCGGGTGTTAACAAACCCTACATCCATTCTCAAATTCTTCACAATTAGGTGTTTCACTAACTCAAAGTGGTGTTTCCAAACTCACACCAAACTTGTACAATATGTTTTAATGGCTCACACACAACCCTATAATTTATGTTTCAAGGCTCACACAAAAGCCCCACTCAAGTGTTTTACAAAGGCTCACACTTTATC
This sequence comes from Omphalea diandra, assembly GCA_949677035.1. Classification (NCBI taxonomy): domain Eukaryota; kingdom Viridiplantae; phylum Streptophyta; class Magnoliopsida; order Malpighiales; family Euphorbiaceae; genus Omphalea; species Omphalea diandra. The sequence continues at coordinate 42,047 of CATIWR010011444.1, forward strand.
CTATTACAAGAGTTTTGACAGTTAGACTAACTTTCAAACCCAATCATAATGGTGTTTAATGCTTACACCCAACAACAATAACTCACATACAAAGAATAAGAAGTTGTGAAGTAAATTTGTAAGAGTTTGGCTATAATCAATGAAATTCTCTTGTATTCATGTATGTTTGGTGGAGTATTTATAGGTAACAACTACCAAAGAGACATTACTAACAAACTATACCTAAATTTCTAAGGTAAACTAGGCAAATTTTGCATTAAATATTTGTCAGACTGATTTTGTGGTCGTGACTAGCATTTCGCTGTCACGAATTTCCAATTTGCATTAGGAAGAATAAAATCGCGGTAGAGAATCCCATTTTGTGTTTAATTATTAGTCCACGTGGCATGCTGCTATTAGTGTTCTAAGAAATATAGTTGTTGCGTTTGTCTAACTAACCAAAATTCACGGTCATGATTAAGATTCTTGTTGGACGCAACAGGGACCACGAATCCTTCTGTTTGGTGAGGAAAAATCACTTCCATGGGTTTCGATCTCGATAGGTTTTTCGCCCTCACAAATTTTGATATCCCAACAATCATCTTGGACAATTGGAATATTATGGTTCCAGACTGGGTTCCCTCCATTCAGTTATAAAATTTGCGGTTGCGACTCAGGATGCGATCACTACTGCGAATCTCTCTATTTGAGATTGAAGTCTTCCTTGGCTGGATTATGAATGTGATTTGCTCTGCAAATTCATTTAGTCCAAGTACATTCATCTCTATTGCAAGGTCGTGAAATTTTTAGAGCTATGTGTGGAGCTATGTGTGGAGCAAATCTCATGAAATTTTTACTAATTTATTCTAAATAATTTCTTATTTAGAGGAGAATAGAAATGTGTATAACCATTTACTGTGTACTGAGAAACTTATTATAAAAGAGAAATTAAAAGAAAAAAACAGTAAAAAATTATGTTAAATTTGAATACTTCAACATATCAATATTTTTGCTAGATAATTGATGCAATGCACATTATAATTTAATATATTATTTTAATATATATATATATATATATATATATATATATATATATATATATATATATATATATATATATATTACTGAGATTGAAATGTTCATTATCAAAATATATGATTAAATAAAACTATAGTTTCTCTAAATAGATAAGACATATTTGCTATTTTTATTCTTGTTTTTTAATTATTTATTTATAGTTTCTCTTAATATATTTTTGTTTTTGTTTTTACCAAGATGTTCTAGAGAAGAATGAATAGGGCAAGGGCATATAAAAAAAATTAAGCACAAGAAAGATTCAAACATAGAGATACTAATATTAGAGGTTCAATCCAACCTTGATTTTTTTTCTCTCCTCACCCCACTAATAAATAGTTTCAAGGTACTATTCAATCCTTTACAAGTGAATGAATTTTTAGGAATCGCTCAAACTTTAATACAAGTAAATTTATCAAGCATCACCAAAAGTCTACAACAAATAATTTTCAAACACTATCAACGCTTATCCAAGATGTTGGCCCTAATGCACCAAGAAGGGAGAGTTGAATTGATGACAAATTTGAACTTTTGATTTTGGAGGAAGCATACAAGAATGAAAGAGTAGAGAAAGAGTAGGAGAAAAATGAATACAAGAGTTTTATAGTGGTTTAGGTATTAAGCAACCCTACATCCACCCTCAAATTCACTAATTGAGTATTTCTCTCAATCACTAGTATTTTATAAGCTTACACTTGACTTAATGCTTAGGCTCAACATTACAAGTGTTTTCCCAAGACTTACACTCAACCTAGTGTTTTAGGCTCACAACAAACCTTACAAGTGTTTTCCAAGGCTCACACTCAACCTAGTGTTTTAGACTCACACCAAACCTTACAAGTGTTTTGCAAGACTAAAACTCAAACCTATACAAGAGTTTTCTAAGGCTCACTCTCAAATCTAAACAAGAGTTTTCTATACAAGGATTCACTTCCAAACCCAAACCGAAGGTGTTTAAAGCTCACACCAAACCATATATAAAGAAATAAAGAATTAAAGTTGAGAATTAACTTAGCAAGCGTTTTGCCACATATCAGTTATTTTTCTTTTACAATCAAGTCTATTTGGTGGTGTTTTTATAGGCAATAACCACCAAAGAGACGTTATTCTAAAACTATCAATAAATCTCTAAGAAGTGCTAGGCAGATTTAGCATTAAATGTGTTGAACTAGGATAATCAATCCTAGGTTTAAAACCTCTTTTGATCTTGACAAAATAGATTAATCATCACTAATATTTCAAATAAGTGTTGTTCTTGCAGAATTGAATCAATCTCTCAAGAAGAATTCAAGAAGTTGATGAACTCCAAAGTGACATGTAAATCATGATCGCAATCTAGGATTCGCGACCACGACTCATGTTAAGACATGCTGAAAATCATGCAGGCGAAATCTCAGAGCCATTCTCGGTCGCGATGCTTGGAAAGAAAAAAGTCAAATTGACACAAATGAATTCGCGGTGGAAGTCTCGTCTGAATCGCGACTGCGAATTTTAAAGAAATTCAAAAGGGAAGCAAGTTCACAACCACAGCTTGACAAGTGTCCCAAAAGACTGTTGGAAGTCAAAAATCGCAGAGACATCTTGCTGGTAGTGACCGCGATCCCTGTGGAAGAAAGTTAACTACTTTGGCAGATGGATTCGCGACCTATGTCATGGCCTGTGCAAGAAAACTCGCGACCGCGACTTCTGAAAGTAGGTAAAAGACAACGACTATTTTTTCCTGGTGAACTAATAGGAAGCTGCCACGTGGACTAGCCGTTAGACACAAACTGGGTTTTCCTTGAAGAATTTGGATTTCACGATCTCGGAAGGCAGTAGCGACCGCGATTTCATCCTGACAAGCATTAAATGCAAAATCTGTCAAGCATGTCTCAAAGATTTGATGAGCCTTGATCTGCAATGTCTCTTTGATGAAGTTTGGCTATAAATACTCCACCAAACAGCCATGAAGAATGTTGCTAAGGAATTTATTACAAGTGTTAAAAGCTCTCAATCTTTGCTACTCATTTTCTTCATCTTCTTTACAAGTGTTAGGTGTGAGCATTAAACACCAGATTGTAAGGTTTTGTGTTAGCCTGTAAAAACACTTTTAGAAAGGTTTAAGT